>VOMN01105784.1:0-59138 GCA_014899125.1 Orchestia grillus | reverse complement strand
AGCAGACTATGCGGCGATCACTCAAAACTAGGGGACCTTGAACACATTAAATACAATATCAAACCGACGACTATGCAACCCGACTATTCTTCTAGCTCCCGAGGACGAAAGTGAATTCTAGATGGCGTCTTTCGTTCGCACGCACGATACTGCCCCCTTTCTTCTAGCCCGCCGCGCGTCGCTCCCCTCTGAGTACTGTGTCGTTAGTTCTGCTGGAGGCCTTTTTATCCAAAGATGCATCGAGTTTCCAGATCAATCTCCATTGTCCTCTTGTTACTATGCATGGGGCTATTGAGGTCACTAGGTGCCGAAATTTTTATTGGGCTCCGCGTCTCAATTATTGCTGGTCACCGTTTGGGTCCGCGACCTACTTGTGATGGGCTTCTTTGGCATAATTGTGGTTTGGGGCGTCGCCAGAACGACCTTTCTTCAAATATAAGTCGCCGTGTGCCGATGCTGATTACTCAAATTTATACAAATGCTTGCTCTCCATGGAGCAATGCTAGCTCTCCATGGGGGCAGTGCTAGTTCTCAATGAGGTAATATCAGCGCGCTATGAGGCAATACCAGCACCCTTAGGCAATACCAGCACACGATGAGGCAATACTAACGCGCTCGCCATGACACCACACCATGAGGCAATATCAACGCGCCATGAGGCAATACCAGTGCACCATGAGACAATACCAGCACACCATGAGGCAATACCAGCACACCATGAGGCAATACCAACACACAACAGACGGCAGCGATACATCCAGCTCCGGTCTCCGTGACGACCACATAGCGAAGGGAGGGCGGCGCTCGTAGAGCCCTGGTAATTTCCATGCAAATCATACCTGGGCTGGCGACGCGAGCTGCGCTCCAGTTTATTTACGCGAATGATAATGAATACGCGCCAGGGGTGGAACATCGCACTCGCATTTCGTGATCTTTTTCTGAGGGCGAAAAAATAACCTGAAGTCGAAGGGAATTTTGGGATGTGTCGAAGGAAGCTGTCAATTAGGAAGGTAGGTTTCTCGAGGTTTTGAGCACGATTTTTTTTGTATTGTTTTTATGTGAATTGTTTTGAGGAATAAAACATCGTGGTTCGTGGCGTGCGATTGCCCGATAAGGAAATTTGAATTGCAGAATACTGCGGAGAAATTGACGGTAATTTTGCTCGCTAAAATATTGTGTCAATAAATTCACCCACGAATTGTGCAGCTAAAAGTAAACTGGTCATAAACTAAATCGACGTGTTTATACAGCTACTCAGAAAAATCTATCATAGCTTGTTGAGAGAATATTTCTTACAGACTTCCGTCTTGATATCAATGAGTATGGTCCTCCTTTGAAAGTAGTCAGTGTGCAATATATTAATTGATGTGGGATTAGAAGTTATAGGGATATTGAATTTATATTTTCATCCTGTATGTATCCCAAGTTGTCCGAAACGTCTTCGAGTTGAAATTCCAGGAATCTGTTCAACACTCTAGCACTCTTTCCCTGGTCTCATTATGACAGTGCGAGGTACTGTCTCATTTTTGTTTTTTGTAGAATTTTATTCATAAAGTTACTCTTTGTTCAGACGCTGAAGATGGATTTCTTAAGATCCCGAACGTCTGTGTTTTAATGATTTTAATGTTTTTGATCAAGTTGGTATTTCTTTTTATCGTTAAAATTAGACTTCTTACGAATCATCCATCATCCATGTGTACATATACTTTTCAAACGATGTATGATTTTCACTCCACATGAATACAATATCTCATGTAAATTTTTAATGCATAAAAAGGTTTAAAGGTTAAAAAATATAAAGTAACAAATATCCGTGAGCTTACAAAGAAATCCTGCAATATTTACCTTTTTAACAAAGTAAAGTTAAATGAATGCAATCGCATAAACATTCAATAATAGTCTACATGAGCATCCATATTGGAATATATAAGAAATTTGAATTTGTATTTGACTTATCAAAGTTAAAGTATGTAGTATATTCAAGATTGAAATTAATTTTTTTAATTTGAAATTGACTAATTTCAATTTTCGCTTGGCTAATTTTTACATGAACATGCCTAATTTTAATTCGAAATAGATTTATTTTGATTTCAAAATTATTTGTTTCAATTTTTTGTCATGAATTTTCAAAATTTGAAATGGCTTGATTTGAATTTGAAGTTAAAAAGGTCTAGTGGCCTAACCAAACTCAACCTAGCCTAATTTAACTTAGCCTAACCTAACGACTGAATGAGTTAGTCACTTCATCTGTTACCTGAAATTTTGAGGTATTTCACGTAGTGTCTGCTCCCACCCTCTGCCGGTAACATATATATCACAAAGAGTACATGACACATATCTTCAATTGTGCGATGCACCAACAGTAAATACAATTCGGAGCAAGGTTCGTTGTTTTCAAGAAGAAGGAACAGTTAGTGATGTTCCACGAACTGGGAAACCTCGCACTGTCATAATGAGATCAAGGAAAGAGTGCGAAAGTGTTGAACAGAATCTTGGAATTTCGACTCAAAGACGTTCAGGACAACTTGGGATACAACGAACTTTGCTGCGAAGAGTTCTTCGTATCCTCAACTTTTTTCCTTACAAGGTACAGTTGGTTCAACAATTAAAATGGCAAAGTTATAAAACTAGACTTCAATATGGGCTCAAAATTTTGGAATTGGCAGGAAATTGTCTAAATTTTACACAAAAATTGGCCATGTTTTTTGAAGTTCACTTCCCTCTTAATAGTTCATTAACAAACAAATTTGGTGGTTTTAAGACTCTGAGAATCCGAAAACAACACACGAAGAAAGTTGCACCCCATAAAGTGCAGGGTATGGTGAGTAATGACAGCGGATGAGACGATTATTTCTTTGGGGACGGTGATGGAGCCGCTGTCACTGTGACTAGAGAACGTTACGAGACCAT
Organism: Orchestia grillus; assembly: GCA_014899125.1. NCBI lineage: Eukaryota > Metazoa > Arthropoda > Malacostraca > Amphipoda > Talitridae > Orchestia > Orchestia grillus. The sequence goes on along the minus strand of VOMN01105784.1, from coordinate 56,228 downwards.
TATCAAGAACTTTGGGCACCTGGCAATGCAAAACATGCAATATTCGTAGTTAAAGCAAGATGAGGCAACAGCTCATCCTGCCAGAGAGACAATGCATTTGCAGCGGGACTGTTTGAGAGACTGGATCATCTTTCGCTATGGCAATGTCAATTGTAGTCATTGCGCTTCCAGGACTTGACCAGCCCTGACTTCTTCTTGTATGGCTATCTCAACGAGAAGGTGTATGTCAATAAACTTAATACCTTGGAATAATTGAAGAAGAACTTCAGAAATGAAATCAGGACATTGAACCGAAGCTGGGAAATCCTCTATGCATGTTTTGGAAAGTGCACTGATGCGCGAAGTTAATTAAAGGACGTAATTTTTCAGGCATGAAGAATTTTTCATCTTTTTTAACTTTACGAGAATGAATTTCCATAATCTTCTCAAATCGTGTATAAATTTCCGTAACTCTAGTTAACAAAAATGAGAAGCTATTAAATTTTAAAACCCATCAGTGACTTTTGGCCCACCTTTTCTATGCCTTCTTTCTTTTTACTTTACATTCATATTCTTTGTATCATGTTTTATCTCAAGTTGAAAAACATAAAATGAAATCACTATTAAATGTTCTTAATCGCCAAATTCCTGTTAACTATCAGCCCCCAATAAACCTTCTTTCTAAAACTAAAATTTTCTTGGCGAAGATCTTTCCGATTCTCTATAAAGGAACAAGGAAGCTATTAACTGGGTACCACTGATCTTCAAAATTTTTACCTGTTTTCAAAATATCAGCATTTGTACGAGGCTATGTGAAAACATCGGCTTGGATTTCAAAAAAGAACTCGTACCCATCAATACTGCAGACGCTATCTGAAAGGGCATAAATCCCATTACTAGCCAGCACGGCCTCCAGTGCCCTCAGTAAATCCCAAAATGTGGAATTCACGCGCGGGTTTCCAGCGCCGCACATTCTGCATTCACTGGGGTGGAATACTGGAAATTTACTGCTCTTCTTTGTTATCATTTTTTGCGGAGGATCCATTTTCATTGAATGAAACTCATTGAAATGAAAAACACACTTTCACAAATTTTGATTCTCTTTCCGTTTCCAAACATTCAAAGCCAGTCTACCACCATCACATGCAAACATGGGCATCGATCTTGGTTTTTGCAAGTAAATTTTCTGAAAGACTCGAGCATTTATTGCATACCGTTTAGATATCTGACGTCCCTCTACATTTGCTTACGAAGTGACTGCACGTAATCTGCCTGTTCCTATATAGCGTCCGAGGTGCTTCGGAGTGGTGCGCAATGTTGTCGCAAATCTCTCTCATTCTAAACCTTTTATGTGTTAAGTGCACTGCAAAATGTGGTCGGTTTGAGACGCTGGCTCTACATGAATGTTGAGGAGACTGAGCGCGTCAAGTTCGGTGAAAATATTTTCTTTTTGTACGCTTTTCGCCTTTTTCTGGGCACTACAAGCGTTGTGAATTAGTGCAAAGTTCACAAGTTAAGCCTTTGCGAACCCGTTTCACGTAATTGACATTTAAAGCTATTTAATTTAATATATATCCTTTAGGAACATTTGCCAGCATTCTTTACATTTATAATCGAATAATAGTTTCCTGGTTAGTCAAATATGAGATGAAAGATTTCTCCGCAATTCAGAATTTCAGATGCAACTTCTGTATTAAGTTCCTTCCTAGTCATCATCATTAGCGTTTTGCTTCAAAGTGTGAGTTTTCCGGATATATCTCATACAAATACCTCCTACACTGCTATGCATAATTTTCCTTTGCTTCAAAATCGATGTTTCTGACTGTACTGATTGTCTTAACTTCAAGAGTGCCATGACGACATTCTAACGAAAAAAGTCATACTTGTTGACAGAAGCCCTTGACGTTGGAAGCAAAGCACTACTAAGTCTGATACGGCAGGAATATTCGCACAGATGCAATATTTCCGAGCTTCCATTTGGAGTTTGTCCCGCAAAATCTAATGACGAAAATTTTGCGACAGCCCCCAGCACTTATGAGCAATGACTCGGCCTGCGACTTGTGCCGTAAGCGTCTAGTAATATCACGAATTCTCGGCCCTCTGAAAACGGATTGGAAATCCCACGAGGCCTAGAGTAAGATCCTAGAAAAATGTAACCCTTCGAGAAATGGCGCGGGATTTGTAGATTTCCTTATCAAGGAAAAGCAATGAAGGGTTGAGACTCCAGTTTCGGTATTGTACATGTTTGCAGTTGAATCTGATGAGTCGTTCAACGGATTTTCTGACAACGTGTTGCATTAGTGACACATTAGCTTTGGTCACCTTCGTATTGAGTTTGTGAGTGCAATTCTATGGTTAGGAAAAAATCATGCTCAATTAGAAACACAAATTGGCTGTCCTCCCAAACGACGCAGACCATTTCCAGTCATGTTGTCTACATATTTCCAGAACTCAATTTCTACGATGAAATTGCTATGTACGGCGGAATAGATGCTCTGCTAGATACCTTTAAAGAATTTCTTCCACTTCCTTGTTCGAGGTGAAGCTCAAATTTAAGATTTTTTTTTTTTTAAATAATCAAGAAGGCAGCCGATGATAGGAGTGTGCTGCAGTTGTAGAGGATAATCTCATAAATATAAATCGTATTGGAAAGTGGTTTGAGCTAGTCGTGTTAGCAAGTAGAGTTAGCAAGTGGAGTTAGCAAATGCAGTTAGCAAGTGAAGTTAGCAAGCAGTGTTTGTAAATGGTGCTATCATGTAGCGTTAACAAGCGGTGTGGGCAAGTGGTGTTAGCAAGTAATATTTGTAAACAATGTTATCAAGTGGCGTTAACAAGCGGCGTGAGTTAGTAGTGTCAGCAAGTGGGGTTAGTAAATGGGGTTATCATGTGGTATCAGCAAGTGGGGCTAGTAAATGGGGTTATCATGTCGTGTCTGTAAACGGTGTGACCAAGTTGTGTTCGTAAACTGTATTGTCTAGTGGTGTTCAGTTTCATTCATAAAAAATACTTAAGCCTTATAAAAGAACATCATGCGAGATTGCAATTGTTCTCATAATCTTAGTCATGTTGGGTTAGGTGTTGCCATGTAGGGTGAGGTGTTGCCACGTTGGGTTAAGTGTTGCCATGTTGGGGGAGGTGTTACAATACTGGGTCAGGCGTGGTCATGTGGAATACGATATACTCACGTTGGATCAGGCGTGGTCATGTGGAATAAGATATGGTCACGTTGGATCAGCCGTGGTCATGTGGAATAAGATATGGTCACGTTGGATTAGGCGTGGTCATGTGGAATAAGATATGGTCACGTTGAATCAGCCGTGGTCATGTGGAATCAGTCGCCCATCAGGGCCTAGTGTGGTAGAGCAGTCCAGGGTATGGAAATGGTTCTACGCGCTTTCCAAAGCCCGAAAATTTTCTTACATATACACCAGCTGCGAAAAAATGAGGCTGTGTTTGACTCGATCCTCCCAAAACGCCCCACACGACCAGCATTTTTGAACTTTCGAAAAATTTATAATTGAGATGGTTACTTCAAACCCTCAGTAATACATGGAACTGGCTTCATAAGGCGAGTATATTGTAGACGAAACCATCAGATCAAGTAGCTTAGAAAATTATCCCCGTAGAAAACAACTCGAGTCTGAGAAAGAAAATGTTCTATAACATGAAAAAGTCCAATGCCAGTGGACTGAGTGTTTATGAATCTGTGAATCTGTGGATCTATGCCCACGAATCTGTGGATATATCCTTCGCAATCAGAGAAGAATGCTTCCATTTGCACAAAAAGGTGCTGGGTATTCTTTCCAAGCGCCGCTCGGAGGACAGAGCTTGAACACGGTTTAGGGCACCGGTGCTCCGTGCAGTTGTGCACAAAACCGAGTGATGGGAAGAATACCACTCACTCGGAAGAACAAATGCTTCATTTCTTTGGTTACACTATTCAGCAAATTTGAATGTAGCTCAAATATCTTCGAAGTGAGGAAACAACTAAAAGGAAACACTGCCACAGTGCTAGAAAAAGTGTCAGTTGGAACAGGCATTCATTCATTTGATGGATTATTTTTTAACCCCTTGAAACTATTGGTGACAGAATAAAGTTAACATGCGCTAGCGATATGACAGGTCGGTGAAGTCGAACAATTTTCTTCTCTATAAGATCGTAGTATTTACTGATACAAATGGAGAATTGGAACCACCGTCAACTTTAATTTGCTTTCTTCGAAACGAGAACTCTATGGCTGCAGTCTGATCTAGATTTATTGATAATAGAATTTATCGATTTCCCGTTTGGCTCTACAGAGAATGCACTGAAATTCCGATTTCTTTTTTAGTGTAGTTCGTTCATTCTATAATCCAGTCAATTCTATGTAAAATAAGTTCATTGACGATTCTTTAGATGAAATTTGCATCGGTAGAATTGCGACCTCGGCTCGCTGTCTTCATTGAAAATTTGGTCAAATCTCATGTCGTAAATCGATGAGGCTTGCGAAGCACGCGAATCTCATGTTTTTCTAAACTTTTTTCTAACTAAGGGCGGGTTTTATTGTCGGGCGCTCCATGCCGAGGTATTTTTATTCGAATAGCTTCGTCCGAAGGTCATAAACTTTAACTTTTTGAGGCCCTTACCCTGGAAATTAGTCCAAGGCTTCTTCGCGGTCGCAAAAAACTGAAAAAAGATGAACTGCTATAGACCTTAAAAGCTAATTTGACTATAAACTTTGTTCATTCACTCAAATTGCTGAGGGATCTAAGCCTCGCAAAGTCCAAGTCTTATTGAATTTTGTACTTCCGTTTTGATCGACCAGAGCATACTACTCTTTTCTATCCTCTGCACGTGAGAGGTTTTCTAAATTTCGTCCTCGTCAGTATTGAATTTCAATTCTCTAATTTTGAGTAATTCCACCCCTGTGGAAGTGTGTGCGTCGAGAGTGCTGTCCACAAGCGCCTGTTGGTCCGAGACTCGTCCTCTTAGTATTCGATGAGCGGCCTGGTCGCGAGAGGGCAGAGGTCTGCCATTTCAACACTTATAAAATGAGCATGGATCGCAATACGAGAAAACCTATGTAAAAGCCTCTTTTCCCATCGAATCTAATTTTCTGACGGAGAGGTATCCCTTTGATATTGTTGAAAAGCGACACCTGTAAAAACATATCACGCAGCCCCTGTATAACCCGCGCTGTCATTTCGCACTGAACGTTTTCAAGTTACTCACTAAATAGAATTTCTTCAGCATTGCGTTAACGTTCCTCAAATGTTGTCACATGTCGTTCCCACATTCTATATGCAGTAAAAAGTATAAGAACGAAATGCGAAGGCGTAAGATTATTTGTTTCTTCTATAGATTTCTCAAAAAGTTAGTGCTATTGTCTACCTCGCGTACGTCCGTCTCTTAATGAGCTATGTATTGATAAGGCGACGAGCGTTACTCGTCTTCAGAAAAAAGGGTTCATTTCAAGAAAAGATCTGTATGGGGCAGATCACGGTGCATGCGTCGACTTGAAGCACTGTGTATGGGCAGAGTTGTGCTCACATTTCACAGGACTGTGTATGTGCACTGTGCGCTGTGTATGTGCAGAGATGTGCACACATTTCACAGGACTGTGTATGCACACTGTGCACTGTGAATGTGCAGAAATGTGCACACATTTCACTGGACGTATTGTACACTGAACCCCGTTCACTTTTCTATAAATGGGAACAAGAATCTCATCCTGGGAGGGAGGTTTAAAATTTTGACGAAACTCAAGAAGTCAACTATGTAACACCATTTGCACTGCAAGCTTTCTTACGCTTCATATTTCCTTCATTGTTGAATTTGACATAAGTTGCAATATTGTTTCGTTATGCATTTTTATAGAGACTCATAACCAGCGACAAGATGATGCTAAAATAGGGCGAAGTATTGAACAGGTAAAAGTCGATACAATTGAAATGGGAATTGAAGTCTAACAAATTACCTACCTTAAACTCCAGGAACTCCAAGAAGGTATTAGGGTAAAACATCGAAAGTATTACTTCAGAGTGCCGTGAAGGATGAAATGCTCGTACATCGTGATTTCACAGGGTCCAGGCCCTGGTATTTTTTTAAAGCAAGTTAGGTATTAAAAGTCTTTCATACATGTTCTTCATTTAGGACACTAGAGAAGTTTTACCTAATAACCTGATGCAACGTTAGAATTCGATCGCAAAATTTAAAGAAAGAGAGCGTTGTTCATATTTTGGCTGGAAAGTTGTCATCATGCAGCAAATATTTTTCGAGCGCTCAATTAGACGAAGTATCGGTGGAGTAGCTATGACTTGTGGTACTGAATTGAAATGAATAAAGGGTATTTCACGATTAATTTCATAATTGTTTTATGCTCGAACTGATTTGCCCTCAAAATTTTCAATTCCTAGTGTTTAAAACATGTGTTTTTCACTAATGAGCACAGAGTGCGAGCAATGGGAACCTAAAATTTTGGACACAAGTGAAATTGTGCGCTTCAGCATGTACAACATCCATACAGGAATACATACAGGAACATACTGTAGATTAGCATACTTTTACTTAACTCTTCATAATCAATACAGTAAAACAACGCTTCCAGGTAAAATATACCCTTGCTTTTCGTATTAAAAGTGAACGATGATTTTGGTTCTCATGAAGAGCGTTGATCTAGGTTTTACAATAAAAAAGTCGAGTTGGACAGGAAAGATTTACTACGCTCATCACTAACAAGGCAACCTTAAATTTCTGTCTCTCAAAGTCGATTGGAAATTTGAAAGTAATGATGACTTCGTAAAGTTGCACGAGCTCCCATCCTTTGGTAGTGACGTGAGGCCTCATTTGTGCAGAGGAAAAATGGATTTGTTGGCCATATGTGCAATGGCTATTTTTTGAGTGGGAAAATATACATCGATTCGCTCCATACAAATTCTTATATTTATTAAAAATTCAATTGATCCCTGTTGCACGTTTCATCATCGTCAGTATCATTTTTCGATATCAATCACACGTCTGAAACAATACACAAATTTAATTAACATCACATATTACACGGACATTATCTACATCTTATATTGTTATTACATGAATTCTGTGAATAAAATTTGCTATCAATGAATCCCCCACAATTCTCAAGAGCTCGCGAAGCTGCGGCCGAGCTGACAAAGGCCTTGAGGTTTGAAGCACGTCAAGGCCCTCGATTCGATCGCCTTGCAACCTCACGATGCGAGCTGATGATGTAATTAACAAATTTCCAACATATAGAATTTATAATACTAATGTAGTGCATTGTTACGTGAATAACATTATACGTTTATAAGACTTGACGGACTGATTTTTGTGTACGTTTTCTACTCTATACAACATAAACGTGTCTTGGACGAGAAAATCGATAATATTTTAATACCTTAGAACTAGAAAATTCGTCAAATAACCTCAAATCCTATTTTAACCGCACGTGCACAATGTTTATCACGCGAGTTTCCCGTTCGTTCGTGTCCCGTTGAGTTGAAGTCTCCGACTCAAGATTTTGAATCCAAATTTGTTTAGAGCTCTGTAAAACGCATACTCGATTCCTGAGCAACAGAAAGTGGATTCGAGTGTTGCTCACTCGACAAAAGTGGGCTCTTTTTTGTCATTTGCGCTTTGCTCCAGGACTATTTGGAGTGGGCCAAGGCAATATCGCCCGTACCCATATCGACAGAGGTGGTTTCCGATACCTATTTTGCATATTGACTCTTACGCTGAATCGTACACTCTAAAAATGGGACCGGGCCGCTGGCCGAAGTCCTCAGGGGATTGCATTTATTGTGGGCTTCAGGCAACGAGTTTCTGATGAAGCCTCAGTATTGAACCTCGAGCAAACTCTCAGCCTTATGAAGACCGAGTATCGAGCCTTCGTGAAACTAGCAAGTCGAGTATTGAAACTTGAGCAAAGTCGACGTTTTATGAACATCGAGTAATGAGCCTCGAGAAAAACCGCTGGCTCCGCTTCCGTAAATTTTGCCCCAACTAAGTTATGTATCTCAACAAATTGGGTATCAAGTGTGGAGTACCTTGCGTGTGCTACGTGGAGAAAAAAGATAAATCCAGTCACTGTTTCGAGAATACGTGAAAAATATAAACTTCACCCCTGAAATATTCGCCACTTTTACTCACGGGAAAATTTAGTGAAGGTTTCTGCGGCCCAGTGCTTGGATGTATTATTAAAATTTGGTGAAGGCGGTGGCGTAAGACACGACCATGCTCATAACTTGCAGTACTATGCACATGTGCTGCACACACGAAAAATGGCAAGCCGCTCGAAAACTTGTATTACATGTGAGTGTAATTTTAGTGAGAATAAAAACAGTCACGAGTTGGAAGTAACGTAGCTGAAATGGAAAATTTATACTAGAGTGTATGAAATTTTGAATTCTGCGTAAACATGAATATATACTCGTAGCCTAGAAGTTGAAAGAGCACCATGTGAAGGTAGGAGGCTACATCTTGGAAAAAAGAATTAAGGTCGTGAAAAAATACGTGTTCAAAATCATGAAATTCATGACCAATGAGGTTAGAGCGAAGTTAAGGGACCCTTAACTGTTTTCACTGGAAGCTCTTTGAAGACCTCGTCTGACCTTGTATTCGACAATGATGCATAGCGTGTCACAGCGCTGGACATGTTGCCAGGTACGCGTCTCTGGTCTTTATTCTTGAATTGAGCTCGAGAATTCCATCAAAATTCCAGAGTGGGTGCTCCTCGCTGATGCATATTCTGGGTCAGAAAGATGCCCAGCGGCGCTTTCAAGATTAGAATGTATTGTTTGAGAGGCCGGACCATCGCTCCTAATAAAGGCGGCGAGGTTTTGCGACCGAATACAAAATGCTTCGTATATGCAGAAGCTGCAGAGCTTCTTCTTCTCCTCCTTTTCTCGTCGTGGAGGTCATGCGCAGCTCGCTTTTGAACGCGAGTGCTCGCTGCCGCTGCGTGTCAAAATAGCTCTGCCCGCGGCCCCGCATACAGATCACATTCGGCGTGGGATGCATGCATAAAGATTAATGTTTCGTATGTAACATTGTCGCATGATTATGAGTTTTCCCCAGTGGGTCGCCCACGCACACTAGTGAAACGACAACGAGTGCTCACAGGCAGAACTCCTTCGCTAGTTCGGGACTATTCCACTGAAGAAAAATTCGTTTTTGAAGACGAATTCACCGAATTTTTTCTATAAAGAATGTTAAATTTGAATAGAACGTCTCCAAGAAGCGAAATCTACTCCATAACTCCCTACATTCAAGTAATTTTGAACAAATTATCTGGAAACCATTAATCGGAGTGACCAGTAGTAGCCAACATGAGGAAAAATACCTTCAACATCTAAAATACACAAACGCTGGCCCTATTCCAATTGAGAGATTCTTGTGGAACACCTTGCATTTACTATGAGCCTGAACACCTCGTATTTACTATACCCCTTAAGGAACTCCTCGTATTTACTCTAAGCCTAATAAAACATCTCATATTTACAAAACGCCAGAGGAACACATTGTATTTACTATACGCCTTATCTCGTATTTACCTCGTGTTTACTATGCCTTATGGAACACTTCGTATTTACCATACACCTTATTGAACGCTTCGTATTGCCTATATACCTTATTGAACACTTTTTATTTACTACACTTCTTATGGAACACTTCGTATTTACTATATGCTTATTTAAACACTTCGTATTAACTATATGCGTAATGGAACACCTCGTGTCTACTACACGCCTAATGGAACACCTCGTGTCTACTACATGCCTAATGGAACACCTCGTATTTACTACACTCCTAATGGAACACCTCGTGTTTACTACACGCCTAATGGAACACCTCGTGTTTACTACACGCCTAATAGAACAGCTCGTGTTTATTACGCGCTCAGACGTTCAATACTTTCGACTAATCGCTAGCTAAGCCTTGGAAGCGAGCTGCCTGATGTGCGCTTCGGTCTGTGTGCGAAATACAATTCGTCTGATCAATTGGTCTTAGCAGAAAAGTTCTTAGATCGACTTCTCATTATGCGGCTCGTTCAGTGTTCGAGGTAGTGTTAAATTAATTAGTGGTTACTGCAAACTCACGGGAGACTACAGTCAGAAACAGCGTTGAATGAAGGAAGCAAATGGCAGTGTTAATTTAGAAAAATTTCATGATTAACTTATCGTGATCTTGTTCGTTTCACAATGACGTAGAAATTGGAATTTCAAAAACTGTTATTTGATCAAGAACTATGAAAGCACAGTGAAAAATTAGCTGTGTTTAAAATGTGTTGAAACATATCGTTTCTTCTTACAAACTTCCTTAGGATCAAATTATAAAAATACCGAGAAATCATTCAGGACAGTCTTAAACGTATACGCACAATGACGGCATTTCAAGTGTGCTCCAGCAGGTGATCAATCCTGTTATGAATATTAGCAATAGGGGTGTATTTTACTATCATGTGTAATATTACGAGGCATTTGAACGTTAACTTACGCGGCGCTAAGCACGACCTGACACAATCATTACAGCGCAGTATGTAAAATGGAGGCCACTTTGAAGAGCACTGTAACTGCAGGACGCATAAATACCTGATTGGCAAGCCCTGCTCAGACTCGATAGTTACGATGGTGGATGCCGGGGTGTTCACCTGATGGTTGGTGATAGGAAGAGTTTATAAGGCCAATGCTGTGCGTCTTAATATTGAGGAAAGAATGAACAACCTGATAGACACAGGCGCGCGGGAATCATTTGCTACAGTAGTTGTAGATCACGGGATTCAACTCGGTAGTGATTGAATGATGTAGATTATCATGAATTTGGTTACAATGTTTTTGGTTGAAGTGATGAAGTACTTTTTTGTTAATGCGGTGTGTGTGTTTTGGACAAGTAGCTAACAGTCCTCCCAATAAAAAACTACATTGAAATGTCTGGAGGACACTTTTAAATGTGATGTACGTATTTGTGCGACACTAAAATCTCGTGAACGGTTACGCAAAACAGCCCAGAACTAAAATATTTTTCAATGGCAATATAAATTTTCAGTTAAAATCAAAAAATTGTAATTAATTTCTTCTGGTCTATTACAAACTAAAATTTCCGGTCCTCACTTTTATCAAATCCTAAATCATGAAAGCATCAGAACTAATGATGTCATGATACGAAGTATGCATATATTTTTACACTTGCCTTGAAAGATGCATGATTTATGAATCGGCATGCCGTATAGATCCTTATATTTTCTCTGAGTGTACATTTTCCCACATAGTTCTGATGGATGAGTTTCTGGAGTGCTCTGAGATCTCACTTCAATTCTACGGTACTCTAAATTACCCTTCAAGTACAAGTGCAACGCTCGCTTCGTGTGAACAAACTTCCCAATCCTATAATTACGTGTGAAGCATCCTTCAAGTTTTGGCGCAGCAATGATTTCCCGATAAAAAAGTCCCAAGTTCTTCATACGATCTTGCGTGAAACTCAAAGCGGAGCATTTTATGAACACTGACTGCTCCCTCACCTCTCCGTGCACTGTACGAGGTACAATACCCCCAGTCCCATTATATTATAAATGTAATAATGTCTGCCAGTCTCGTGCCAGTAAAAATGTCTCTGCCGTGCGCGACATGCATAAACATTCCGAGGCGCGTCTGGGGCCCAGATCGGAGGAGAACGCACGAGGATGGCAGCACATGGACACGGCTGCTCCGTCCAATATTAAGCGCAAGACTGGCAGCTTCCCTCATTTTCGTGGACTCTCGTGAGGTCGAGGCTCATATTTTGCAAGCTCTGCGCCTCATGAGCCTCTGAGGGCATTCATTGCTGTAAGGAAAGAATGCTAATACCCTGATGGCGCGATGCTAAACCGAATGCTCACGGGCCGCTGCCGACAGCGAATAGTCTTCTGCAGCCCACGCGTCCATCGTCTTTTACACGACAAGTTCCCTCGTCGCGAGCAGTTTGGTCCGATCTTGATCTATTGTGCGCACATCAGCGCGTGCCGTGCGTTAGAAATCTGCGTCGGACAGAAAACTTTATTGTGTTGACGCAGAAGGCCCACGTTGAAAATCGATTTTGGGCCCCTAGAAAGTCACTTCCTTCAAGAAAATTTTTGAAATATGGAATTGATTTTCTGTTATTTCGTTGACATATTCACGGTTAATGCGAATAGACTGACACGGAAATTCATCAGGGCACGATTTAGATACCGAATCGTTGATTCCAAAGCTAAGGTTCAGAATAGTTTCATCAGCAGTGGTAGATATTTTACGACCTTTATAATTTTTTTAAACATGTTTTCTTTGAAAATCCTTGTGCTCCAAATATCGTAACATCATCTTGGGTTCAGGAAAACAATCGGTGCTTTTCATTGACAATCATTAGAAAGAATGGTCATCAAGCGTTGGGAAAATGTCAGCCACATGTCTTCATTGGATCCGTCTTTAAAATAATTATTTATGTCGAATGAACGAATGAAAATCTATGTTTCTTGGTCAGATAGTTGTACGATAGTAGATGGTGTTGGCAGGCGCACTTATTGAGCTGTAGTGTTCACTAAGAAAAAGTAGTCAAGTCGCGTTGCATTTTAACAAACACTTTTGCAGTTCGTAATTGTTTTCACCCTACGCTCCCCCTTGATACGTACTAATTTTATTATACACGATCAATTTCAATCATTGGATGCACCTGGTATTTGACTTCACCGTAATGATGTTCGTGCTGTCTAAGCCTCAAAGCGAGTTCAAATACAGATTGTTTCGCACCAAGCGTCGTTCGTGGGAATGAATGCATACAATGATATTCCTAAACTTACTGAAGTGCTTAAATCATTCAAAATGATATTCCACGAATTTTCCTAAGCTTCTCATAACTTTGGTCGAAGAGAGTGCAAAATTGAACACCATTTTGACTGAAAAATTTCGTCTGAATCCTGGAAAGTTTGTATCGATCATCTTACTTTGAACGTCGTCCAATATTTTAGCTTCGCGCGACTACGAAACGATTTGTAGCATCAATTTTCCCATCAAAACTTCTTGAAGATCTCAAATTTTCATGCTTGAGGAATTTTTCAACTGTATTTGCTTCAGGGTATTCTCAAATTTTTGAAGCCTCACACGCTTTTCTATTGTAAACTTCTCTCAAACCAACCGGGGCTCTGATTTATTGAATAGCACAGAATGAAATCGAACAGTTTCTTCAGAATCTTTCTTAAATTATAGCCTTGCAAGACTAAGAAGCAATTTCTAATACAATTTCTCACTCAGAACTTTGCCGAAACCATTGCAAAAATCCTCGTGGACGCTGCTATGGTCAATAATGTGAGGAGGCGTTATCTGGAAAAGCTGACTTGACGGCGGCGTCTGCAGTTCAGCAGGAGGCCCAGAGACGCTGATTCAGCGATGCTCGAGCGATTGCCTCCTAACACCAAGTGTCGGCTGAAGACTTAGGATGCAGCCAATGGTCGATACAATAATGTGACAGGATCTCAGGTTCCGCCTTTGTATACTTAACGATGCGCGCTGGTGCACTCAAGCGTGCTCTATATTTCAAAATGGAAGTGAAATTATCCATACGTTAAGTTTAAACCCGTGTTATGCCGAAGCGGTAAGGTTGTATTATCATAAAAGATTTTTAACATCATTTTCGATTTAATAGGAATTCTACAGTTATAGTTCGAACAGGAATCTAGATCGTAAGAATCCACAGATGTAAGTGTAAAAAATTTATGTCCATAAAATAATAGCCAAATAAGAAAAAAAATGAAATTGCATACACCAAATTGGTTCCCGCAGCTGTACAAAGTTTCATAAATGCCCATTTTTAAGCTCACACGTCAAGTCGTACTTTTAAATCTCTAAATCAATCGAAGCCTGCGACAGAAATCAGAATTCAATGCACATAAAATTTTCAGTAGCCGGAGGCATTACCCTTGTTGGGCTACCAAGCATAAAAGGAAATAGTTCAAAATTCAGCCAGCTGTGCGGACCCAAATAGCTCGTTCAGTTTTACAGGGAGTTAAACTGTAAAAGCGTAGCTGAGATCGTACGTGAATCGAACACAATAAAGTATGAGCCTCCATTGTGCTCTACTGAACATTAAAGCGCTGCAAACGATTCGTACAAGACTCGTGTAAAAATATTATTTTCTGAAAATGTTCTGTAGAATACGATTTTGTGAATATCGGGTTAGCATATTGCTTGGCGACTGGACAGTGGTAGAAATCCACGCATGAGAAAGGTTCGTACTTTGTAATGGGTATACATAATTATTGAACATAAGGGAAGTATTTTTCGGTCTACCTTCCGGTGGATTAAAGATTTTAGTAAGGCCATAAATGCAATTTCTTATCACAGTTCTAATATTGAAGCAATTTTTTTGAGGTGCGCTATGAATAGAAATGAGATTGATACACTCCTAGGAAAATAAAGTTTTCGCTTTCTTCAACTAAAGTTGTGGAAAAAACATTGAAAATGATATTTTTGCAGCTAGAAACCAGCCGGCCAAAGATGGCACTAAAGTTACCACACAAACCAACAAATCGACGTGAATAAATTCTAGGGCTTCACAGGCTTTAAAAATTCTTTGTGAAATAAAGTCCAACAATTCCAAAGTCTACGAGAATTAAGCCTTGGAACTTTAGAATTAGTTCGGGCACCACATCCCGGGCCACACTGATGTGCCGTCTGTTTTAGATTTGTCGTAATTTTTCTTTTCCAAGGGAAGAACTTTCCCCTGAAGTAAGCCTAACCGAAGACCTCTTGGCTAGGAGACAAGCACGCTATCCCTTGCTCTTCGGAGCCAGCAAACGTCAAAGTAATAATCAAAGTAAAGTTCCTGAGGTATTTAACATATGTTAGCTCCTTTTTGAAGGAAAAATCTACAACCCTAATCACATCTACTCATATAAACCCGGTTATAGGGGCTCGTAATTGCCACTGATAGCGTGGAGGCTTTCGGAAAAAGAATTTTCAGAGTCCGGAGCCAGGATTATGGTCGCCAAACAGGTTTGGAATCACGTTTCTGCTGAAGCCAAAGAATGCCGAGCGATGTGATGAGCGCATTGAAGAGCTCGAGAATACTCGATGAGGACCAGGTTGCTTTGGCATGCCTGATGAATCTAATTGTGGACTATAGACACGCCTTCCCTCCTGTGGTTCCGGCTCAGGCCAAAACCGGCTTCTCAGGCGATATCGGATTTGCCTTGAGCCGAGGCTACGTTGGAATGTTTTGAAAACAAGGAAATGAGGAGATATTGCGCATTGGGTGAAGAAAGAAGATTAATTTTAGAGGGGTGAAGAAACTTTAAATAAAGGCTTTGGTTCTTTGGCGCTCTTAAAGAGAATTTTAGGTTTTTCAGAGTATGGTACTGTATAGTATAGAATGAAGTACTTTTGGAAATAAAACATACTCAAAATTTGTTCTATGGCAACAGAGTACGAATTGAGAATGGATTCCTGTGCTTCAGACCTTAAAATTAGTACTTTTAAGACCTTTTATCTTGCTCGCATTTCATTGATGAAATAATTTCTGAATTTTTTTCTGGCATTTGTGACCCACAGTCGCAATCTAGAATAGTGAAACATGTATGTGTGTATGTGTATTTTAGCGGAATGTACGGCAATAGAGAAAATCTTTGTCGATTCAACATACATTTATGATAGGAAAAAGTGAAGTCGAGCTAAAGGTAAGAAATTGAACACTTTCGAGCAGAAAATAAACTTGCTTGTGAATAGTGCAAAATCTTGGGAAATTATTAAATTCGCTAATGTTTAAGAATTAAGATAAGTAATTCCATTCTGGAGATATTCATATTTACTCAAAATATGCTGCTTGATGTAAAACTACCCTTTAATAGTCCCCAGTCGACATCAGAAGGAGTTAGTCAACGTATTTATGCTTTCAAATCGTCCAAACCCGTTATCTAAATGAATTAGAAGCAGATACAAATAAACTTTGTAGTATTAAACTTCTAATTGAGGCAAAACCTCCCAAGAACTCGCCACGTTTCCCAACTTGAGGGACAAACGAATGCTCGAATCTTAATCAAAGTACTTCTTCTTAAAGCCTTCCTGATGAGCTTCAGTTTGCAGAAAACTCTCTCAAGTTCAACCAAATCCCATTTATCTCCAGAAAATGGCGGGATGTCGGAGATATTTTTTATGTAAGGCAGCTCTATCAAGGCCCGAAGAGAATAAAAAATTCCCTATGCATGCGCCGCGGTTGAGTGACAGATCGCATAAGGCAGTCTGACACGCCCTCGTGTAAAGGATTGGAACCTAACAGCATATGCAAGAAGTCCCATCCTGGTGACAAAATTCCCGAACTTCAGTCTCTTTCTCTGCTGAAATGAAAGATTCGTGAAACCTGATATTTCTGAGTTATTTTTCTCTCTAGACTTGAGCATCATGCATATATTACGCACGCTGCGAGACATGAATGGATACAACTCTAAAAGTATCGAATTTATTCCGAATATCTTTGATCGCATCCTTCCAGGAACGGTAGAATTATTCATTCCAAGCACAACATATGCGCATAATTGCTCCAGTTGGTTGGAGTTATACATCAATTTGATCGACCTTGTAATGGGATTATATGTTAAACTTTACTATTTGAAGGCGTTCATGTTAGGTTGGTATTTGGCATGTTAAAATATCATGAAAACTAACCTGGAATTTTGGGCATTGATAAATAATAGAGTGAAAATCCTATTGACGTTCATATGCAGAGCATGGAAACAAACAAAGTTAAAATATTTTTATCTCGTGTGAGATAAAGTACCACAAACTAAATAGCTTGGACCAGGGATCTCTACTTCGACTATTCATTAAATTAGTGGATAACCGCATGTACGTTGAAATTAATTGCTTGGATGCCAACGGAATTATTGAAATTACAACCCAAAATATTTAATACTTATGCAACACATCAGGATCTGAGTTTATTTTCAAAATTAAAGCTGCATTTGAAAGCTAATCAGAGAACTAAAAACCGTTCGAATATTTTCAATGACGATGAGGTAATTAGCGCTACATGCAATAACCGGATCTGCAGTGTTAATGAATCTTCGCGAGTTAAATTTTCCATTTACTTAATATTCATTGTAAGAAAATGAAGCAACGCTTTTTGAAAACCGAAAATAAGATGCAGGCCATACAGCGACGATTTTTCAAAGTGAATCGAGAAAAAGGTTCGCACAAAACAGTTTCCGAAGCCAGCGTTGGCCGCGTCAAGAAGCTGATTGTCTCATCCATCACAACCTAGCTGATTCTTCAATAATTTTTGCCAAAATATTTCTTATCAATTTAAGGAAATCGTACGTTGCAGAGTTCGAGGAATGGTGGGATGGTGGATATTGGTGGGCTGAAGAGGCTTTCTCAGATTCCGTGAGCGCTGCTTTGTTAAAGTTATGTGGACGTGCATTTGTCAAGGAGGTATTTTATTGAAAGAGCTTCGAAATGCAGTCTTTTCCATTTCCAAGGAGATATGGCTCCCAGTTATACCTGAAACGGCCCTGCAATTACCTGATTTTTTACTTGTGTCAATTTTACGATCGTAGAAATATTTTCAGGATGATGCACGTGCTTCGTGTATAACCGTTGAAATCCGTGGAAGAAAGTGCAACAATTCAAAAGTGAATAAATTCAGAACAAACCATAGACATTGGAAATCGTTGCACTAGTAAACACAATTCTTTTAGCGTGGTGTTTTCGAAGGAATATTAGTCAATGTTGGTGCTCTGAATCCATATATGCATTTAGATTTTACCCAAAACATCAAGTTTTTAAGATAAGATATTATATATATATACATATATATGCATGTACATGGATATATAGATACAGAGATAAATAGAAAAATACATAAATAGATAGATAGATAAGACTATCACAAATAGCTTCANGGTGAAAGAATAAAAGTGCGATGTGATAGAGCAAATCTGAGACCAGATTTGGATTATGCCCCCAGGATAAGTCAACTTTTTGCCTTTATTTGTTGACCAGTGTCATTCGCCCGTAATTTTAATTCCATTCTCGAAAATCTGTTTCGAACTTCGGGTAGATACACAGCGAAAAGAATGATGTATTAAAAATACAAGGAAATACCAGCGGTCAAAGTCGTGAGTTCGGTGGACATTTATTCACATGTGTTTTAAATATCCAATATCGACAAGAATGTAATTATTTTTTTCGTGGCGAAAATTGACAGTCAAGAGATGTCTTACTTCCGAACAGTTGAAGAAGGAGCTGCTGTCGCACGTCTCCGACGAGTCATGAACTGAGAAACGTGGCATCCAGTCAGCTCGAAACGAGTGATATATAAAGTTAGGGTTGAATCACTGCAATGTGGGTATTAAGGGCTAAAATATACCAATAGCATACGCGCTAGGGTGCTCTTAATTAATTTATAGGCTAGTGTATGTTATAACGATATTATTCATTTGCAAGTATCGTACGAGATAACTGTTTGGTCTCAGAAGCATTACATTTCCAAAAATATCATACTCGCAGTGACATTCTCTACAAAGCATTAATTACTCTTCAAAAATGCTCTGGGAAAAGTAAAACTATGAAGTTAATGATCATATTTTTGAAGCATATCCCATTGCACAACGCGTTCGAGGATGCGACATAACACAATCCACCCGGGAATACAACATTACATAATCCACTCGGGAATACAACATAACATAACCCACTCGGGAACACTACATAACATAATCCACTCGGGAATACAACATAACATAATCCACCCGGGAATACTACATAACATAATCCACTCGGGAATACAACATAACATAACCCACTCGGGAATACTACATAACATAATCCACTCGGAAATACTACATAACATAACCCACTCGGGAATACAACATAACATAATCCCCTCGGGAATACTACAGAACATAATCCACTCGGGAATACAACATAACATAATCCACTCGGGAATATTACATAACATAATCCTTTCGGGAATACAACATAACATAATTCCCTCGAGAATACTATACAACAAAATCCACAGGGGAACACTACATAACATAATCCACTCTAGAATACGCATACCATAACCCACTCTAGAATACACCATATCATAACCCACTTTAGAATACGTCATCCCGTAACCCACTCTAGAATACGTCATCCCATAACCCACTCTAGAGTACGATGTATCCCACTCGAGAAACCGACGTACCACGTAGCCCACTCGAAAATATCCTACGAGTCAAAAAAGTTTTCACTTGCAGCAGGAATATTTCGTTTGTGGGCCGAAGTGGTGAAGCTCGAAGGCTTTGTGCCTGGTCCGATGGGTGGTTTGGCTTAGGCAGGGGAACCCAAATTTCATTTCATTCAGTTTGATTGCAGAACGAAGGGATATTTTTTTAAGGGGACAAACCTGAATGGAATCAGACTCCCGGATTCAAACTCCATATACACTGCGCTTGGGTCGGGGTATTCTCGCGCTAAAGACCTGGGGATCAACTCGAAATTCATTCGCGTGAGGAATTGTTTGTATGCGATTTTGTTTCTTCGTTTCAAATGTGTTCCGAATTTAGTTCAAAGGCATCCCTGGGTGACGCGTTCGTAGTTTCATATTTCGGTAGTTTTGGCAAGTTTTAGGGCTGGTAAAATATGTGAGCAGAACTGGAACGTAAATATGTCAGATGGTAAAATGTACAATAGATTCACAGTTTATTTGTCTCTATGAAGTAAAATTAACCAATGTATTTAGCCAATATCTAAACAACAATCCATCAAATTTTCTTTCAGAGCAAAGGACTCGTTATTTTCCCGAGCTCTGATACAAAATATTCAAACGACTAATCACTTTTCTTGTGCCCTTCATCTATCTATTTTTTCCATAACTAAAACTCTAACGTGAAAATTGCAATTGATCTCAGTTTGAATTTTTCGCACAGGACAAGTCATAGTAATGACACTCAGCAAATAAAAATTGGCGCGATGACCAAAGCATGAGCTCACAAGAGAACTAGCATAGCGTAGAGATTAATAGGCATTATAAAATTGAAGATTTTACAGTGAGGCGGCATTTAGTTGCTGGTGAGACGTAAGACAGATGAGGAGAGCTGTGCTGTGGGAAGCACATTAGGTAGCAGAAGAACTGGTGCTGGTAATGTTAGATTGTTGGGAAAAGTTGAAGGAAGAAAACAGTTGATTATTCAATGTAATTACCCATTGCAAATAAATAACGCCCGATGTTAAATACCTCGTAAAAATTCTTTGAATAGGAAATTATTTGCTGAATGAAAACAGTTGATAGGCGGCTGCTCACATGTGATGAAAAGCATTTTGTTAGGAGAGATTGAAAATTTTAAAGGAAAATAGCTTAAGAAAATAGATGAAACTTCACTACCGGGATAATTTGACAGTTTTACTCACTCCTGAATATCTGTTCCACTGGTTTACTTAGAATGCTATTTGGTTTTCTGAAAGCTGAATCAATGTTAATACCATAATATAATGTTAATCTTAGCAGTCAGCTACTCTTGGCTAGTTCTAAGCTGCAGCGCACTGTATCCCAGCCGTCGACGTCCATAATAAACGATCAAAAAAGTCGTGTTTTCCCGATCCTAGTAGAAATATGCGGTCCGTCTTTGCAGGTGTGGGCATAGAGCGTATGTTTGAAAAACATAAATTACTCTAGCTATCACATACTCCATCCCGTAATTCCTCTTCTACTACAACTGTTTACCTTGCTTACCCCTCCACGTCTCTTCCTTTTTCCAAATACTTTCCTGATCTATGTACTGAATTGTTTTGTGTTAGGTTATACAAGTACGTGAGTATTCCAGGACAAAACTATTGCGTATCATAGTATGTAATTGTGTACTATTTAGATATGTGTGTTTGTTAAGTGCATACTCCTCTTTCATTCTTTCAAATCATATTTTTGTGGTAGTAGAATTCTACAATTTAATTCTATAAAAATATCTCTCAGACACAGTATTTATACGGGCAGTGGAATATGGGCCTCCTCCATGGACTGCACCTTCTTTTGTTTTTTGCTGCAGGGCTGGAAAATCTCTGGTTCGCATTTACTGTAAATGTTTCCAGTATTGGGCCGTAATTTAAGGATAAGACATGAGTCAATTAGAAATATGGTACTATATGAGACCTTCGTAATTCAGTGATGCGAGATATAAATTCGTTAAATATCATTCATAGGCTTATAGAAATTCTCTTGACTTAACGCTTCTATGAACTAAGAACTTCTGGATGATGCTGCTCTACTGTTATTCGCAACTGCAATCCTTCGCTGCCTTATGTCCCACATGCTGAAAGTCTCGACTTATATGTATACTTAACACTCCATCGTTCCTCTCACTCGATTACTCTTTCAATTAGATATGACTGTTGGTACGATGCGATATCTGATGTACCAAAGCTTCTTCACGTATTCGCAGCTTTGATATGAATCTCCTCGATCATTCCATAGGTAGAATGGTTAGTCTCACCAATTGTGACAGCAGACTAAAACGCCTTCGGCGAATGCTGCATCGCGTATTTATAAATTTCAGCCACATGACCTGATTTTATATCTTGCGCTTTAAATGCATAGGTCCTCAAATAAGTCATGTAGCACTGACTTGCGCTGAAATTTCACTGTTTATCACATCTTTCCATTTTTAAATTGTTGAACGTATTTGGGCCACATGCATGGCGAAAATATCTGCCTATCGGTCGAAAATTTCACTCGTGCATTTTTAAGACTCACAGTCCTTGAAACTTTAATTTTTTCTTCTGATTCCTTTTCGAAGATGTTCTCTTGTTCCATTTAAATTCGCTCATCAGGCGTGAACTCTTTTCCAGTCAGCCAAACCTCACGGCGTGCCTCTCTAAATTCAGCTCATTTCTCTTTTCTTTCGTTGCAGCCTACTTCCAACCACGTCTACAACAACTACTCAAACTTTCTTCTTTACTTTGCTTCCGCCTCTAATGAAAACTATGGCATTTCATTTAATTGAGTCGCAACGGGAGCACATATTCATATATACGCATAACGATTCAGAGAGAGGAATCTGAGGCAATGTTATCTAAAGGGAGTATAGGAGTCTCGAAAGTGTTGTTCCATGCTCTGAAACTAGGGATTGTGAGAGCATGAGGCTCTGGGGAGATATTGTAATTACTGCAGCGTTCTTAAGCATTCTTTAATGACCTCCAAAAAGAGTATTCCATTTGAAATTTTTTATTTCGTGAGTCTTTTGATGCATCGAGCCTCTGAGGCACCATTTCTGAAGCTTTCTGTAAATACATTTATTCGTTGATTGGATTAGGAATTTCTAAGTGATGATCGTGTGTGTGTGTCACAAAAATTTTTGCTCAATTTTTGTTTATTTTCAAATAAAATTTGCACAGAAGTTTTAAGAAAATTGTGCACTGGTGGTGATGAATTCAAAATTCGAAAAGTAATTAATAGTAAGTGGTAAACAATCACTTAAATAACCAATCTGAACCTGTGTGACCAGTGAAATAACCTGGTAAACCATCTGAACAACAGATCAAAATGACTTTTTGCTCACTTTCGATATATTTAAACTTCCGATGGCAAATTCACAAAATTTACACAAGCAATATCTTCATTGACGTCCGTTTTCTGGTAGCTTTCCAGGGCCCGTTACTACAGCTTTCATTTCGAGCTCATCTTAATTAGTTTTGTAATTTCTCTTAAAAGTACAAATTAGAAACCTGTTTACGTTAGATTCACCTCAATTTGAAATTTGAAATCATCGGAGTTAGAGCTTCGGACTTCTATATTTCGTATTTTGATGGATCAAGGACTCATGTTCCCCTTTATTTTGGCCACAAATAAATCTTTTGTTGTTGATGGCGTAACCTAAGGCTACTTGTTAGCATTCCGTCTTCCTTTTACCAATGTTATGTGACAGAATTCTTTTTGTGAAGAGAATAAATTTATCCTATTGGCGAAGCAGAGATGCGTCAATTCCCAACGGTATACTTTTAATGCACCAACTACATCTCAGTTTCTTCAACGGTACAAATCATAAGCAAAACATCGACTAAAGTTTGCATTTGACATTCGTGTGTGACGGTCGCACACGGTGGTGACAGAGCGAAGTCGGACGGGGACAGCAGCGTTCGATTATCCTGAGCCGCGGAGCGAAATTCGTTTGGAGCCAAAGTCGTCCGGAAATGAGTTTGCCGGCTCGCTGGCTGCGTGCGATATCCGCAATGCTGATGGCTGCTGTAATTAGAATGGAGCGCACCGAAACTCGTCCCTGCACTGAAGAATGCGCGAATAAAAAGCTAAATGGCAACCATCCCATGAACAATTCCATCCAACGCATTGTTTGCTCGCCGAGCGATCGTGGGAAACACGCGTGCATCGCTGCAGACTTGGGAGCTTGTCGAAGGACTGCATTTTGAAGCTAACGGATTCGGAAATATTATCAGGCACGTTTGTATTGCAAAAATGTGATCATTCGCCCGTTCGTAGGGGTAAAAGGAGACAATAATACTTCTTACAGGTTCTAAATTCACATCAGTGCGTACATATATATATATAAATTGACCGCTGCAATAAACAGTACTGAACACTCAAGTTTGAAGTAAGTTTTGTGCATTTTGCTATTTGATTCATTAGCACAAAGTGAATCAATCACGTAGCCATAGAAATTTTTGGTCCGACTTTGGTCTTAGATAAAAATTCATCTGTAAGAAATTCGTTATTTATTCAATAATAGAAACTAAGCTTTGTCAAATATTAAGTTACAGTTAGTAATTGTTAATTACATTTTCATCTGTTTCTTCTTGAATTTCTTCTGGACAAACTTTCTTCTGTTTGCTCTTGCATTTCTTCAAGGAAAATTGTCGAAAAATTTTCTCGGGTTTCTTTATGAAAAAAACAACGCGCGATGGAAAATTCAACTTAACCAGAATGGGGCTTACAAATGGCTTTGTTCTGCCCTCATTTGGTAACCTTGACGGGCCACATTCTATATCGTCGTTCACAATAATTAACGTTTCCTCCGGTTAATTTTGTTTAAACACGTAGCAAGTTTTTTCATTTCTCGTACCCCAGACTTTCAACATTATTCTTCAGAAGAATCAAATTACCTACCTTTGGCAATGATTCTCTTCATTATAACCCTTCTAACAAAATATTATTTTTCTCAGTTTGTTCTTGATGCAATGATATGACGAAGCAGGTATTTGACTTCTAATATCTTTTAGAAATATTACTAAAATAAATATATTAGAGTTGGTAACATGGCTAACAAGGAGAAAAAGTTTAATGAATAGAGCATTTGTAGTCTATGCAACTAGCTAATTAAATTCAAATTTTTTAAGGACTTAGTGTAGCTCCTTTAAATGATAGAAATTCATGAGATTGATCAAATAAGTGTGATGGTGTAGTTAAGTAAGAATTAATACGGTTATGCTCCGTTATCATTTCAGTCACATTGGATGTTGGAGATACCCAAAATGTCAACACGGTTCTCTCATATCCATGGAACAGAATCTACATCCACCTCTCATCGGTCACAGTCGACATATGCCGACACTGTGGTTGCTGTATGCACACGGACACTGTTGATTGCACAGATCGTGTGTTTACACCCCCGTCCACCCTGCAATGACCGTTAGCAGGTTAATTTCATTTTTGCACCGTCGTGATGAGTGAATCCAGGATCACGTTGCAAGGTTAGGAATGTGACAATACTGCATAGGTGCGATGGCGGCGTACGAGGGGAATCAAAAGTTACCTCGAATTTTATCTTACCACTAAAAATTTAGGTTACCGACAAGTTGGACGTGTCAGAAGATATCACTGAGTGTTTATCTTGCTTCTAGCTACTTGCGATAAGTTACGCGCTGTCTACCGTACAGAACAGATCCTCTGTAAAAGAAACTCCTTTTGGAACCATCGCAAATAGGTATTCTCTACGGTTCAAATAGAAGCTTCTTTTACAGAAGCTTGAAATCAGTTATACGCCCCCTTTTGTGCACAGCAAATTTTGTTGTACACAATGGCTAGCGCATAACTGATTGCAAGTTACTACAGCAAGATTAACACTCAGTGATATATTCTGATATGCTTAGCCTTCTTTTAACCTAATTTTGCTACTATAAATCCCACTCACTTTCCTATTCCCTTCTCACTTCGTAGTCGCCTTACATGCCTGGGCAACGGCGCCCTACAGCCCTGGATGGCAAGACCTTTTATTTTCTGCACAACCTGGTGCCTGCTACGGAATGCATGTATGACGTAGGTTTCCTGAGACAATTTTTGAAATTCCCTGTACATGTTCATTTTCAATTCTTGCTCACTATATATGTTGATGCAATGAGTAGGTATCTTTTAGTAAATGTGGATGACTATCCACTATTTTCACTCACTCAATTTCCTGTTATACTTGAATAAATTTTTTGAAGATATATGGAGGAGCAATCAAACTAGACCCGTAACTGAGAGAGCATTCTTCACCAGTTTACCTCTCGATTTATTTTAATGCAACTCTGCTGTTAAGTCGTTTGCTTGTAAAGAGTAGGTTTATACATATTACATATACACTATTACATCAGGTGCACGTATGTGTATGCACAAGATATTTATCTCGGCAAGCACATACGGATCTGGGTTATTTTTAGAAAATAATAAAATTGAAACCTGCGAGTGGCTAGCCAATCTTCCGTGTAAAATAACCTCCGTTTCAATTTCAACGAGTGCTGGATATGAGGTTCGATTTGAACGAGAAGTGATCGCACCTAAATATAAAACTTAGCGAGAATCCGTTGCAGACTGCGTTACCTTTCGGCTTAATTGACTTCGTGAATAATTTTGTAGAACGAAATTTAGTTTGTATCCGCGTCAAGCTCTAAAATTTCTTTTTAGTTTAACGATTGTGAGCGTCGGAAGAGAAATATATTTAGAACAGGCTATTTCATGCTCCATTGATAACACGCTAGCGTTAATTCAGTTTCAATATTAATCGTGATCAACTCTTAAACAAATGCTTTCAGATTGGTTGCTGTCTTTCTAACATGTTGGATTTCAAACTCGTGTAATTGGCTTTGAAATAATGGGTAATTGATGCAGCGTAGAACATTGACTAAAAAGCTTGCCACTGCGTACGCGAGGCACAGCATGTTATTGTTGTGTCAATTATGAAGAGGAATTAGAAGTGTCTCCTTTCTTGGATTGAACGGAAGGTGAAAATAGTCGTTTTTTTGTGAAGTGATTTCCATTAAATGTGCCATTCTCGAGTTGCATAATGTGATTGGTAAAGAGTTGGTAATATTTTAGGAATATATCATAATACTCTACTTTAGGTGATTGCTATGAACACTTGACTATTGGTAATGTGTTCGTAATATTTTGGGAATATACCATAATAATCTACTTTAAGTGATTGCCACGGACACTTGACTATTGGTAATGTGTTGGTAATATTTTGGGAAGATATCATAATACTCTACTGTAAGTGGTTGCTATGAACACTTGACTATCGAGTAATAGCACGTAATTCGCCATATTTTGAGAATTTACAATTCTGTCCTTTAGGTAGTTTCTATGACTACTTGACTATCGAGTAGGAACATTTCTCCGTTACTGAGTTGTTGATTTCGTGACAGTCGCAGTTCTAACTGTGCACGAGAGAGGGCTGGGCTGGGCCCCTTATTTCTAAAATTTGTGTGAAATGACTTTGGCAAAAAATTTTGGAACTGGTACCTGACGATCTTTTTATTCCTCTTCATACTTCATGAGAAAATTCATCATTCAAGATCAAATTCACAACCAGTTTTGGTCACAAGTATAAATTTTCTCACTTGGGCTTTCTTGAGAGGTATTTTTATATATGTGGTAACTTTAGCATATCTCTAAATGCAAAGAATTAGTTGCTTTCAAGAAATAAAAATCAAACGTTAGATATATTACATATATACAAGTTGAGTAAGTATAGCACCAAACTGTCGTTCTGTCTAATTCGTATTAAGAGCGACACATTTCTCATTGAGTTGACAGGAAAGGCTATAGTTCATCCCGTACCGTATTCTTTCCGTCCAAATTTTGTGATTTTCGAACACGGATGCGCAAAGGCACACATACATACTAATACCGAGGTAGACTAACTGCTCAATACAGATAATAGAACAGTATTAAACAACAGGTTACTAAGAAGCCCATGGAACAATGCGTAGGGATACTGCTATAGGTTGGGAGGGAGGGGGGAGGTTTGAATTGACTAAGGAACTAGAACAGGTTATAAAGACTGCGAGAGGCAAAACTTTCTCAAAGCCGTTGTCACTTCGATATGGCGTAAGGGCACTATACCTAAGAACTATATTCAATAGAATAAGTGTGAGTAATCAATATATGCCATAAATAGGAAAGGA
Organism: Orchestia grillus; assembly: GCA_014899125.1. Taxonomy (NCBI): domain Eukaryota; kingdom Metazoa; phylum Arthropoda; class Malacostraca; order Amphipoda; family Talitridae; genus Orchestia; species Orchestia grillus. Next base: position 28,880 of record VOMN01105784.1, on the reverse strand, counting down.
AACTATATTACCCTGAAAAAATATTGGTGCACCTGGCTGTGTCAACCTGCACTCGTCACTTCAGTGCTATAGCTCTACGCGGCGTATTAGGGCGTGGTGATTCTATTATTCCATCCAGAATAAGGGCTTCAAGTGTACACATTTCAGTTCGATAATGTAGAAAATTAGTTCAGAGATGCATTGACATGTTTTTCTGTCAGTCGTATTGTCAAAATCACATTCACGTGAAGAATTTGGAGCGATCCGAGGGTCCGCTACTCTAGTCCTCTTCTACATTCCGCCATTCCAGTCCGCTACTCCATTGCTTCAGTATTTGTGAACTTTCTAAATGGTAGTGGAATAGCAGAAGCAGTTTCTATAACCAAAAAGTTGCGGGGTAGCGGGTCGACGACTCGTAAAATCTAAATGTGCTACTGACAACCGTTAAACTTTGTTTTCATTGGTGAGAGGCAGCTTACCACGACCCTGAGATGAACTTTGTCTTACGTTCCGAGTTATTTGAATGCTGAGTTGCTGTAGCTCTGAGTTTCTTGTCCATTTATGCTGAAAGTGATTACTTCTCATGTAAGCTGTTATTTGAATGTATTAGTTGCCATATCTGTGTGTTGTCTTCTTATGCTGAGTTTATAGTGGTGATTATTAAAAAGTCAGTGAAAATATTGTTTGGTTACGAGAAGCAAAATTTCAGCGAGCAATTTTGCGGTTTTGAAAAATGGCTCTAGTAACAGTACAGCGGTTTCACTTCTTTAAGGTAGCGGAGGCAGCAGCAGTTTCAAAATTTCGGTTACGGCACCCGCCTTTAAAACAGTCACATGACTCAAGTGAGTGTTATGAAAACTGTGACAAGAGTGGGACACATAAACTGCTTTAAAATTTAAAAGCTCGTAGCATTTTGTCACAACGTAACTTTCCAATACCCTTTGACGTACACGTGAGTTAACTCACCGCAACGCTTCATTGTCAGAATTAAACAGCTATTAAAAAACATCGCAGTTTTTATTTCTCAACATGGTGAAACAGTAGAGACTCGCGGAGAACAACTGAAAACACTGTCGATAAAGCGTACCTTTTGAACGAAACTGTGACGACTTCCATCAATAATAGAGGGCATCCTCTCGGCATGTTCTCATTCGGGGGCAATCTGGCGCCCAGCAATCCTACGCTTGATAAATCCAGCTCGACACAATAGACTAATTTAGAAACTAATGCAAGTTAATAAACCTAATTAAGGCAGAAACTCGAACAAATCACCTTGATTATCATGTGGACAGCAGGAATTGAACACATCAAGGTGTGAATTTGCTCGTGAAAAGCAGCAATGACGGAAAGTTTGCTTCGTTAGCGCAACGTCGATGTTGCCTCTGCCAGCATTGTGCGTAGTTCAGTTTAATGGTCGCAAGTAATGAGGATCAAGTGATCCTGAACAATTAAATTACCATTCCTCTGACGCTGCGACGGAAGACACTAGCAACAGCAGAGCTCTGAATAGAAAACAATTCTAGCCAATGCTGCACATTTGAGAGAGCGGTGATGACAGTCAACCAATAAATGTCCAATTTACATCAACCGCTCCCAGGAAATGACTTGCCCTGACGTCTCGGAATATTGTGTCTGCTCCGAGCAGCATTTCGTATACACCTTCTTCTGAAAAACAGTATCAGGGGACGAATAGATAAATATCTAGACGAACTTAAGGATCATTTGAACATTCCTACTTATAAAGCACGTTTTATGTACTGTATTGCCAAAGATGAATGAACAAGAAAAATAAAGGCATTTGATTATTTAATATATCTACGTACGGATGTTTTAAAAACACTCTGAGTTTTAGCTGTAGCACACTTTACTTAAGGGCTAAATAATATAATATGCATAACAGTTAGTGGGATGATTAGTATGAGAAATTACAAAACTATTCAAAAAAGGAACTCAAACTGTTTAATCTACGTATCTCACATTTTCTAAAAGGCTATTAAATCCTATTAAGCCAAATGACGGGAACATTTGTTTTTAATTAATTTTGCAATTCACCCCCGGAAATCAAGAATACAGATTTCGAATAATAGGAACGAAAAATGTTGACCACAAACCAAATCGTGTCTACAATAAATGCGACGCACATCGAGGATTACCAGCAGACAAAAAGCCACCATTCTCGAACAAGCAGCACCAAGAAAAGCCTTTTCTGGCTCAGCTACAGAGACGATCACGGTGTCTGAAAGTCCACCCTCCGCCTCCCTCCTCCGAGGTGCTAATAATTCTTTGGCGAAAAAGAACGATCTTGGGCCATAATTCAGAGCTGCTGTCAGGCGCCGCACGTCCGACAGACAGAGGTGACCAAACTTACTCTAGAACAAAGGCCAAAAACCTCAAGCAAAAGTCGTCTCGGTATGATAGCGGCAAAATTGCCGGCAGAGTTGGCACCCACTCTACGCCCGAATAAAACGCTCGCTTGGTGTCGCGAGGATGCACTGTAGCTTAACGCAGGCCAAACAAAAGCCAAATTATTATTTTTTAAAGCTATCAAAGCACGATAAAGTCTTTGTTTAACAGTTGTCATTCTTGTAATAGGGTGAGTTGGTATTTGTGCAATAGGGAGAAAGATCTACTGATCAGATTTTTACGAAAAATGCTGTGAGAGTCAAGTTAGATTTTTGAAGATGATAACATCGGAGACCCCTATCAGTGCCTTTATTTTTCAACGCAATCCCAATAATTTAGGCCTCATGTTCACTTCAATTGTTCATGGCACCACCGTCTCAGTGGATAGATCACCTTTATAACTTTGGTAGGAGGTAGAGACAGAGTTTTACTGTATCCTAATTACGCACTAAAGGCAAATTTGAACATTACTTAAACAACTTAAATCTGTTTTCTTGAACGAAGTTATGCTTATAGCCCCATACTTCAGCAGGTAGGACAAAGGTTCTTACACGCAAACTAGCGTTCAACTAGCACATATAAAGGAGCAGTTAAGGTGTTGAGGTCCTGTGATGGTGTGTGCTACTGGACCGGCTTAGTAAGTGGCCATGTTGAAGTTTCATTCTTATTTGATGAGCTCAGAGCGCTGTTGCCCTCTCAGAGAACATCGCGTCCTGTATTTAGGGGCCGAAAAGAGAATAGGAAAACTGGTACTCTGTTAGTAGGGAGAAAATAAAACGAATTCTAAATTTTTCATTATTTCACCCGTAATATTATTGATTAAATGGCTCCTTAAATAATAAAGTTCGACAAAGTTTCACGTTAGTGTAATAGTGTTGAGGTTTGAAATTAGAACTGCAGATCATATTCTTTCAAGGATAATTTCCTTGGTCACAATTTAGTTTAAAGTGTTGCACTTGAGCTTATTTAAAACTTAATTTTAACCTTTTCTAAGTCTTAATCAATCTCACTATAATTAAACCTTATCATAATTCTCATTCTTCGAAGAAACAAAGACTAATTTTTCGCTGTACTGCTCATTTGCACATACGAGTGTGTTGAAAGACTTTTTCGAGCACTCCATCACTGAGTTAGAAATCAAACAAGATGAAGTCATTCCCTTGAAGAGCGAAGATCATCTAAAGAGGTGACATGAAAGTATGGAGCACGATCCTAAATCTCAATTCTGATGACTACCCGTAGTAATTCGCCGGTTGCGATCGTTACATTACAGCCACGTCACATGTCATGATCGAGAACCGAGCCGCCTGGAATTGATGAGAGGGAGAAATGCGATTCTGCTTCGGACGGAATGAGGCCTTCTGAGTGGATCTTGCGACCGAATCAGACGGCGCGTCGTCCGTATGTCGAATATCGCGCAAACTATGTGGCGAAATCCTTGTGATAAACGAAGGCTTTGTTACCTGCCCCGCAGAGAAGTAGGGTACAATCTTCAACATGACGGTAAAGTTATGTTGATGCAGCAACAAGGAGCGTAAAACATTCCTTTTCTAAGAAGATATTTAGATTGTTTTTCGAAAAGTATTTCGCAGGCATGAGTAGTAATTCTGCTGTTGATGAGGAGACGGCGTCACTTTGATTGCATCTGCGTGTGATGTAAAACATTATAGAAACTTGGTTAGAAGTGAGCAGTAAATAAAAAAGATGAATCTGGAATGAATACATAGAAGATTGAAAACGTAGCTGGTAAGATAATCAACATGCAAAAAACAGATAACTCAGGCTAGCTATTGAATATAAGGCTAATAGTAGCATTTTCAAGTAGAAATTTAAAATGGAAGGCGAGAAAATACGCTAACAATGTAAAAAATGTAATCGTCGAATAAATTAATATTTTTGAGTTCACGTAGAATTTCTTAAAGCACTGAATAAAAAGACCGCCCTGCCTGGACTCTCCGACTTAAGCCAATCAATGTCACCGTTCGGTAAACAAGCTCGGCGTCCAAATTTCACCGTAAAAACACATAAAGCGAGTTCTGGCGAGCTGCCACGGATCATTAAATGAAAGCCTTCGTTTTTAACACGTCTTTCCAAATGAGCTTGCTTTTCAATTTCGACCCCTTCGCATGCTTGTGTGTATCTAAATTCCCGTAACCGTCCGTAGTTAAATGTACTGCCGTATCCTTGTTACGGTCAGAAGTAAATTTAAAACGTGGTACAAGAGAATGGGAGGAGTATTGAAACTGCCGCCAATTGCGCACCCTGCATTGTCTGCATTTCCTTTCATTCAGTCGAGACTGGTCCCACTACCCACATTTCAGTTTTAAGAGGTTACAAGTTTGGCGAATTAAGGCGGCACGCACCATTTACTTCCCGACGTGCCGACGTGCATAAATAACGGTGTACCTAAATACGTATGGTAAATAACTTTGTACCACAAGCTTCATAGTTACACTAATTGAAATTTATGGTTGGTTAAAATGATACGATTGGACAGTGAGAAATAGGGGTCGTATCAGATGTTTTTTTAATGTGTACGTACTTTTATTGACATATCAAAAATGGATGACATGGTTTGTTTACGGTTCTAAAATTTGATGTACTGAAATATTTCAAAATAAAGATGAACAGAGAGATTTATCGAGGAGTTTTGAAAAGAAATTTTCTTATCAATCCTAATGTATAATAATGGCCCAGTTTTGCTGGCTTGCTTGGTCCTTCCGTTGGTCCTAAACTAGAAGCGAGACTGTCAGCTAAGGCAGTCCGTGTCAGTGATACTGAAATTTACATTGTTTCATGTCTGAATTACCGTATATAAGAGGGCATCTTAAGAATTTATTATCATTTGTCCCGCCATTCTTGGCGGGATGCATCCACTAGTAAAAAAATACGGAACATCAAGAAACAAAGGCCCTCATATTGGAATCATAAACTATCCTTTGAAAGCTGTGCACCTCCGCGAAAGCATATATTCCTTCATTGAAGTCATATTAGCGGCACATTATTCCAGGCAAGGTACGCGAGTTAGGAAACGCATTACGCTCGACGTCAAAGAGGGTATCGTTGTTTCCCCATGCAAATTTCGACGTCTCAACGACGCTCCGAAGTGATTTGTAGAAGCCCACGCGCATAACGCCTTTCATGCGAACATAAAACTCGAGGGAAGTTTTCTCGAGAGAGTCATAAGGTGGCAGGAGAGCGCGCAAAACAGTGCCATCATTCACGGTTTCCAATCCGTCCTACTATTATTTACATTCTGGCCCTCGCCCCTGTGGTGTCTTTTGGGCCAACCTTGAAGACATTTATCCTCACCACTCCGATAACAGTCGTGCAATGAGACCCGAGGAAAACCCGCTCTAAATTGTTTTCCCTAGCCCTGAAAACAGTGTTATTTAAATTCATGTTCTCGATCCGCGAGTGTCTTGAGGGGAAACCTTGAAGAAATTTATTTACACCGCGCTTGATGACACTCGTACAATAAAATTTCGGGAAGCACGATGAAAAGTTATTACAGCTGCCCCCACGAAGCCGGGCGCTTGTCCGTCGCTGCGAGGGTGATGTAAACAACGGTGACACAAATTTGCGAGCAATGCTGTGTTTACACAAACTACATTTTGTGCTACCTTTTTTTGGCGTTTCCAGTCACGTCCTCTTAACTAGAGCCTGGAGGTTATTGATATCAAGCGCTTCAAACTAACGACAGCCCTAATCTTGAAAAACGAGAGACAAACCCGATCGATAGCACGCAAGTGGATGCGAGTTACGTAAGCGCGTTGCTAGGCTGGATGGCACCGTTTTCAGCGCTGAAATTCACACCTTCAAGTGCTGGGTTTTGATGCAAAACATTTAAAATCCTTTAACAGTTTAAAAGCCCTTGCCGATGTTAAATAAAGTCTTTATTTAATCTATCAATGACATTGTCAGACTTGTAAACAGGATCATACTTCTACAGTAGCACGACGCTGGTTAAAAATGTATTAGAATCCAGTGACCAATAAATAAGACAAAAGTTCATCAGCTGAGAACATTATTTTTTATGGTAGGTGAAAAACTCGGTTGCAGTAAGATCGTTTCATGATAAAATACTTTCACTAACATGGTAGTGGCTTTTTCGTAACGGTACAAATAAATTCCTGTGATATTGAGCCGATCAGTAAATTCAAAATTGAATGACGTGACAATTTGGAGAAAGAACGGGAAGAAAAACGAAATATCGGTCAGAAAAAGTCATTGTTCCGTCACTCTGAGAGCATCCTCAGCTACCACAAGTTCACTGAAATACGTCATTCGTTGATGAAAGCACCAGAGCTTTGGTGCACTTGCTGCCTCTATATACATGTATGACCTGTGACTTTGGGTACCCTGGGAGACTGTAAGTTCAGCCTCGACATCTGGGGATTATTTGGGTTGAGGAAAAGCAAGTATTCCTCTAAGTAACGACACTCTTCATTCTTCTTTAAATCCTGGAAAGATTTTGGGCAAATGTTCATCCATTTTTAAAATATGACCTTAAAGGTAGAACTTGGTTTTTAGGTAAATGTTGTGCCATCCACCGACTTTTCCGAGCACTGCGTGATCGTTCTTGGGTAGATGAAGACTTAAAGCACTTCAATGTCAAGAGATACTGCAGCGCTAAATCATACAATTGTGTTTCACGAATAGCAAATAGCAGTGACCCATCAATCAGAAATCTGGTCACTCTCGAGTAGGCAAGAACTCGAAGCAGACATGTTTTTTGTGTTGCGATAAAGATGATTAGAAATCCCATGATTTTCCAGCGCAGAGTGCTGGAAAGTGCTCTAATTCACGAATCGCAAATGTTAGTAACAAGGCAATCAGAAATCTCTCGATACTCGAAACTTTTGTGAATTAGCGATGCAGGCACGAATTTGTGACTTAACATCTGTGGTTTCAAGAAAATTGTCATGAGTTAGAGCTTTCGTGAATTAATTAAGGACTCGTGAGTCCCTGGGCTTGACTCTATAGTTTTTCATTAAATTTTAGATTACTGTATAGAAAGTAGCTGCAGCAAAAATTTCAGCTCTCCCGATTTATCTCGACAGGTGACGTTAATTTGATATTTCTTTCTTAACTTCTAGCCCAGCCTTAATGCTCGGTTCTCGTTAGAATTCCCCGGATGCAGAAATCTTGGGAATACTAGCAAAATTTCGAATCCCATGTATGTATGTGTTTATTACTCTTATAATTATACTCTATATGCTAAATTGGAAGTGTACCATAATGACTTTAGAATTTGAGAGAAGGTTTTTTCGAATGTGTTTCTGTGGTATGAGTAGTGATCGAAAACATTGCTTTTCCTGTCCATAGAATGAGATACCATCGAGTTATGAGGCAGCAACAAAAGTTTACAAGCTTGGCTTGAAAATCAACTCAGGGAAATTGGCATTTGCAATTTCTAATGCAGCATACGAAGAGGACGTCTCAAAGTTACTAAGTTTTATGTAACCTAATTCAATGATTACCACGCATTGTCCTTCGCTTCTATCTACCCTATCAGTTCTTATCATATATTTATCGAAACGGCTCTATTCAATTACATTTATTCGTTATTCTCGACTTGAACTGCATTAAATGTTTAACTTAATAGTAATCAAACTTTTTTTAGTCCATGGTGGTGCGTACTAGTTGAGGCAAACCGCTATTTTTATGGCTCATGGTAACGAGGAATCTCATTTCAGGTTCGTCTCGATATTATTGGTTTCAGATCATTTTTAATGCTGAGGTACTGAAACTTTTTGGTCATACGTTGCAGCTAGCTACAGTGAAACAGTTTTGGGGACCTGTAGGTACCATAAATACTCATCGTATCTGCCTGAACGCCGTGAAAAATTTGCCTCACGACAACGATCCTTGTATTCATATTCGCAGTAAATATTATTTGAAGACTGATATTATGCCGTGTTCGAAAGTAATTTTTCCAATAATCTATATTGTTTTTACATTTACCGCATAGTTATTTGTACATAGTTATGTAACACAGAGGAGATTATCGAACTCTGTGTGCCTGTCCCGCTGTTCTAGGAAGCAGAAGTTGCATTGAATTGCGACAGCGTCTTTACGCAGCCGTCAGCAAACGTGTTCCAGAACGTGGGACCATCAAATAGTGTCAATGTTTTATATTTATTTGCTAAGAAAAAGGATTGTAAGCGGTATATTTGTCAGCAGTTTATTGTAGCGTATGCATATAAGTATGATAGATTTACAATAGTGGTCAGTAAGACGGTCTATAAAATAGGCATATTTTAGTAACGCATATATATACTTAATGCTTCGATCCTTGTATTCTTAGACGTCAAGATACGCAGTGTTAAAAGTAAGTTTGCAATCTGATTTATGGGGTCTGTATGTAATTTTATATTTTGTTCCAGTGATGAGTTTAGCTCGATACAAGAATTGAATAATAAGTGTCTGGTTCTGGAAATCATTGAGGATAAAAAAGGCTAATTTCTGTTAAATTTAATCAGTTCGTGATGTATTTTCTTCCTTTTCAGTGCTACCAACAATTACTTTTCACCGCAATTATTGTAACAGTTTTGTTGTTATCCTCTGGAAGATTACACAACTGCTTCACAGCTGCAGTCAGGGGCAGCCTCAGTATGCAGTTAATTATGCAACACTTCCAAGGGAAATAAATTAAACAAATTATTTTTGAACAAGCAATCCTTCGTGTGTATCACAAGGAAATTGGAAATAAATACAAGTGAATTTAGCTGTGCTGTAGGGCGGGGCAATTCACGATTGCACAAAAGTTCTACTGCGCGAGAATATTTTGAGATCATTGAGAGCAATTCACGAATTTGTTTGCGGCGTCACGAATTCACGAAAGTCGCAATTATGAGAAATATCAGAATGATTACTACCTAACATTCACTATTAGTGAATTAGGACGCTTTTCTGTACTGCCAATGAAGACTTTTATGCTGAGTGCGAGGTTGAGCGACGCACAAGGCTTGCACGGTGTTCTAATAAATATTATAATAAGTAATAATAAATGGAGAATATGAGTACGACGTCGTGTTTAATGCGGGATTGAAGCCTTTTCTGTCGAGGCGTTTTCATAAATTTCAATTTGTTCCAAACACTGCACTGCCACAATTCCGGCCCCCTTATAGTCGAAAATGAACAGTCACGCTTGTTCGGACAACAACTCAGGCAAGTAAGTATTCTATACTAGGTTGAATAACAGCAGCGGTGATACTTTTAAAAATATGTTACGTTAGAACACTGAGTTCTTGAGGCTTAAATACCCTAGAATTTAAAACATTCATTCAAGTTTTTCCTTTGCGAAGTCAAATTCAGCTCTCAGGCTGGTATATGAAGACGAAGACAACATTTTTTGTACGTGACCACAACTCATCATTGTTAAAATACCGTTCTGCAGGTGGGGTGGAACGAAGAATGTCTGTTAACTTTGGCTAGAAAATGGTTCCCAGTTGAAGATAGGATACTGGCCTCGACTTTAGAAACCGGAAACTGGCGTCGAGTTTAGCAACTGGAAACTGGTGTCAAGTTTAGTAACCGGAAACTAGTGTCGAGCTTAGTAACCGGAAACTGGTGTCGAGTTTAGTAACCGAAAACTGGTATCGAGTTTAGTAACCGGAAATTGGTGTCGAGTTTAGTAACCGGAAACTGATGCCGAGTTTAGTTACATCGCCCTTCGTACGTAGTAGTACTCTAATGCGGCAGAGCAGGAACTGGCATCAATAGCCAATAGGGTAATGAGTGGCATCACTAAAGTAATGACTGGCATCATTGAAGTAATGATTGGTATCTTTGAAGTAAAGATTGGCAACAATGAGGTAATGATTGGCATCATTGAGTTAATAATTTTCATCATTCAAGCAATGGTTGACCTCAGTGAGGGTTTAATTGACATTGCATAATTGATATCACTGAAAGGGCTAATAACGCCACTGACGGCATGATTGACATCATTGAGGGTACGATTGACATCACTGAGGGCATGATTGTCGTCAGTAAGGATAATGAAAAGCACTGTGCTCTCGAATCTTCTTTCTTATAAAAATACAAACCAATTTCAAATTACTTTCAAAAATCTCTTCTTGGCGAGTTTACAACGAAGTTCTCGTAATTAAGATACGGTCACAAACTGTACACAAACAGACAACATATGCAGGACGATGCTTCACTAGCGGACTAATTCACAAACATTTCTTCTTAAGAACACGCTTCATAGTTTACATATATTCATTATGATACAGATGCGAGGGACTTAGTTTCTCAATACTAATCACACTTGCAGTATAAACAGCTCGGCATTTCCCCTTGATTGTGAAGCTGGGGTCCTTACTTCTATCGTAATGGAAAATATGTACACAAGTTTCTATCGTCTACTGATTATGCCAGTTCAATGCCACACACGTCTCAAGACTCCTCTTCGGAGAAGAGAGCTCGCAAACTTGCTTCATTGTGGATACGTACATGCAATCACAGCGCCGGACAGCATAGCGGTTTGGCTACGCAGCTGTAATCACACATAAAACTGAATGAACTTTCAGACATGCAGCTGCCATCATACAATGAATCAGTACACTATTTTAGATATGCATCTGCTTCCATAAAATGAAACCGTATAGTTTTTTAGACCTCCCGCTGCAATCATACAATGAATCAGTACAATATTTTTTGATATGTGAATGAAGTCTTACGATGAATCAGTGTAGCATTTTACCGTCAAACAATACATCAACACGGTATTTTGAATCGGCAACTGCAATCATATATGTGACTCAGTGTAGTATTTTGGATATGCAGCTGCAATCTTACATTAAAGTGGTATAGTATTTTTGAATAAGTAACTGCAATCACACCATAAAACGATACGGATTTTTGATATAAAACTGCAACCATACAATAAAATGGTATGATATATTGGATATGTAGCAGCAAGCATACAATACAACGGTATGATATTTTGGATACAGAACTACCATCACACTATAAAATTATATCATATTTTGGATATGTAGCTGCAATCATTCAATAAAGCGGGATGGTAATTTGGAAATGCAGCTGCGATCATGAGCTCCCCAAACAAAAAATTAGCCCCTTGCCTCTAATATGGTGCAGGACGTTCACAAGTACGAATAATGGCGGTAATTTTGCTCGGCATTGAGCCTGTTTGTGTTCTAATGCACACCTGGTCTGTTTTATATCACTCTTGCATCAAATGATCTCGTAGTGTGGCCACAGTACGTGGACGAGCTTCTCGAGGTCTAACTTGTTCTAGGTGGTCCCACAAATTTTCTTTTGGGTTTTGTTCATGTCTCGGGATTTAGCACGTCAGTCTGAATGCCGGACATATCTTGAAAGACTGTTGCTAATTAATGACATTTCTAAGCCGATGCACCAGGTTGTTGTCACCCGGAAACTTAAGCAAAGGAACATGCCTTTCTTCATTCACACATTGAACAAATGACAAAACTTACTTATCTAGCAGTTCACTGTAACTCAGCTGGTTCGGTTTGACAGATACCCCAACTGAAGGACCCACTTCTGTGTCGTGGACACAGCCCCAGAACATCCTTGACCCTCTTTCTTCTTGTAATCGCCCAATGCACACAGGTTTTGTTGCAAGCTTCATGTCGTCTTAGATGAACATTACGGCAGGCATCGTTGCTATAGAAAAGAATTGTAATTCATTTAACCACATGACACGTCTCTATTCCTCTACAGTTCAATGTGCGTGTGCTTTTGCCTGTTTAAACGAGCGATCCTGAGAGCAATTGCTAACATCGGTTCCATGTATCCATTGCATGGAGTTCCCGACGAAAATTTCGTTGAAGAAACAACAGGAGAAGGGCCATCATTGATGTTTCGCAGTTTTTCCATCTTTGATGCAAATCGATTTCGGTCAACAATTCGGAACACACGGCGGTAGTTCCTATCCGTCAGAATTTTATTCCGACCACAATTTAATTTTTGAAATTCTATAAGTACCGGATTGTTTCCATTGTTAGTTGGCCCGAATAACAGCGAGGCATGGAGCACTAGTGGATCCGCTGCTTCCTTTACTGGGTGTCTTTTAGCTCGACTAAATGCGATAGCCCCTTTTAGCCATTTCAAGACGTCTTGCTTTCGTCCCATCGTTATGGAGCAACTAAGAAACAAGTATATACCTTGCCAACTCTGAATGAAAACTGATGACTGTTCACTACTCGAACATAACCTATACTTCGGTCATGAATAGCTTTGAAAATCAATTAATAAGCGTAGTAAATAACTGGACCTCGAAGCAAAATAGTTGACTAATTTTTTTTGTCTGGGGAGCTTATTTTAGATGTGCTATTGCAATCATACAATAAAATTGTTTAATATTATAGATCTGCAGCTGTAACCTCACAATAAAACCGTATGATATTTCAAATATACTCGTATAGTTGTAGTCACACAATAAAACAGCAGCATCATGGGGTAACAACAGAAATCACAGTTATACCTCCCAAAAGCCTTTAACAGCGAAGAGTATAAACATTACGCTCAGGACAGAATACAGTGACCATACAACAATGATTTTTATATTCTTACCCAACAGTTGCCGCTCTCAAGCTTGTCGGGATATCTACATGCACGACTTTCACTTGTGCTTGCGAATTTGGTCGACTATGTCAGCTATTGAATGTTCTCAATAATACAGAGAGAACAGTTGCGGTAGAAGTTAATATCCGGCCAGGTCTTTGAAACCCCGAGTCGTTAAATTTTTCATGAAATTGCGAAAGCTTCCTTCTACCTTTATAAATATACCCTGGTGTTTCGCCACTGTATTCTCAAATTTCGAACTATTTTACTGAATATTGTAAACAACCATTCAAAAGAGACAGAATAGCTGTTATGAAGGCATAAGAAAATGTTGGCTACGTTCTCAAATTAGTGAAAAATGCAACGTCATGCTACTACATCAATAAAAATAGGTCTTACATCTGCAATTTTGGGACAGTCCAAAATTGCGATAATAGTTCGACCTGTTCATGATGTACCATTTTTGTTGACGGTTAGTTGAAACAAATGCCATATTGAATGTTGAATATCCCAGATCGCCATTCGCTTCCTCAACTGAGCCATAATGGAGTAATACTATGTTCCGAGAACAGGGGTATGGACGAATTTCTTAGTTCTCGACTTTGGCACACCTAAACAAGTCGTGGGCGGCTGTGGCACCTCAAACCAAATGTGCTCGCGCCAGGAAGAAGTTTCACCGCGAAGCCGAGAGTCGTGTCCACTCTACTGTACTTCCTGGGCAGTGCTGGAACTCAATGAACGAACGTACTCGATTGACGCCAAGGCATCAAGCGTCGGCTGTTCTGATTTAACGTGAATGTGAAAATTTCCTAATGAGAAAAAGTACAAGCTCCGCTCAAGTTAAATGGGCTGAGGTAGCAGAGAAATATCCTTGCAAATTGCATTCATATAGATATTCCGAGGTAGGATGATAGCGGGTATTTATTATTATTACAGTTCATGGTGTCCAAACTCCTGTTCTTTGCAATTCATGGTACTTATCTTTAATTCCTTCAAAAACCTTTTCATCCTGGATAACCGTCCCTTTGACTATTTTCCCGCACGTTTAAAACAAGTCGCGCACAGTCGCTTCGCGAGCTGAAGGTTTTTTGCAAAACTTCAAGCCAGGGAGGAATGCCCAAATGTCGTGAGCGCGCCTCCTAAAGCTGACGAGATTCCTCCACCCACAGCCGGGAAACTTTCGCGGCTATGAGCTGAGTACTTGAGACAAAAGGAAAGTCACATAAATTGTGCATGGCATGCTTCAGAACTCCTGTTTTTAAGAAGCGCTATCGATGAATAATTTTCACACGGAAAATGAATGTCCATCGCTTTAGATCGAATGTGCTCATACGACTTCAAATCGTTGTATTAGCTTGGTTTTAAATTCGATGAAAAGTATCGACGAGCTTACATACTTTTGCTTTTATCTCTCAACATTCGGACACATACGTCACATGCAACTTACATATCTGGGATATGTGAAATTGTCCCCCGGATATGTTTTGTGCTCGGATGTGTACGTGTTGAAATATTCATTTCACTCCATAAGCTCGGGCAAATATTTTTAAAATCAAAAATAACTGAGGACAACAATTTACAATTCATTATCAACACCGATGAACATATTATGGTAACACGGTTCGATGCGAAGTAAAAAAAAGCTAAAACAGAGACGTTAGACTCGCTGTTTGTATGTGCAGGGGATACTGTGTGGGAACACATCTTGTGCGCAGATTGCCTGTTCCCTAGTCTTGCTGAAGCCGCAAAAAATTATTGTGACTTACGTTCGATTAATATTTATGTTCGTACCATTCAATTGTTCTTTCTAAATTAATGCCGACAAATTGTACTCAAAATACGAAATACACCGAAAAATTTCTGGTAGACCAGGGTGGCATACCACTGATTTTTACTGTAAGGAGAGTATATCTTTTGACACATAATATTGAAGTAAAGCTAACGCTTACTACCGTATGTTTCAGATATTAAATCTAAATATTTTTCACGCTAATTTTGCATTCAGATATTAGCGCTATTGACATGTCCCTTAAATTTTATGTCATTCATTAAGTAACAGGTGTGACACGTAATCGATAACGATGAGAAATCAGTGAAATGCTTCGTTGAGTAAATCAGGAAATATTCTTCTTAAAAATAGAGTTTTTCAGGTCGTCTAAACAATTAAACACTATAATGTTCTATAATTCAAGTTTCGATTTCAGTAGCTTATGGCATATTATGTTAAATATTGGTAAAATCTTGCTTTGTGCAAAACATATATGAACGCTCGCAAATATTGATGTCTTTGACATGAATCTATCTTCCGACAGCGAAAAATATGATATAAACTACAGTAAAATCGCTAGCTGAAGGTTAGGTGCCAATCTCGTCTGACTCAAAAACCGCTGAGCTCGCTGTGCTTCGACGAATTCACTAAAATCAAATCGACAAGACCAATTATACTTTACACTGAGATAAAGAGCTTTCGGCAAGCCGCTGTCGAAGTTGGAGAAATGTTTTTAGTTTGCGTGATTTGAATGGCCTGGAAAAAATTAGTTAGACAAGCTTTGTGTGAGCAACTTTTTAGATTTATCCGTAGTCGTGACAGCGAGACGGGCAGTGTTCTTCGGAATGCAGTGTGTCTCGTGGCACTGCGCTGTTATATTGACGTATAATATTTGACCATTTAAGGAACTTCTTTTTTCGCCCTTCAAATCGTTATGTTTGTTTTCTATACATATGATTTGCGTTAGTCACTTTCTCATCCCCTGCGTGTGAGGTTTCTTTGGCTCAGAGTACGACCTCACAGCGTTATGCGACCCACAGATGTTCACGGAAGCTGCAAGTATCTTTTAATTTGTGCGAGTATTATGTACGAGTTTCAGGCTGATATGCTTTAGTTCAATGAGCATATTTACAAATATTTTTATTTGCTCAATGCCTTCGAGAATTACGATATTGTGTAGCGTGAAACAGCGGAAACGCATGTTTTTCAATATTGAAAAACTGAAACCTGGTTTGATTAAAAAACATGTATTCAGTACTCATAATTTTATTGCGTTTTTAAATCTATGAACCTAAATTTGGTTTGAAAAATAATGTCCAGGAGATGACGTCCTTCCCGGGCACAAATTTGGATCCTCTCATGAAAGTTAGGCATGGTTCTCCAACATCCAGAGTTCGAACTGAACGGGGAAAGCCAGGTGTTTTTTTCATCACAGATCCAGTACTTTAAAACACTGCAACCCATCGGACTATAGTGCATTGATCTGGGACTGCATCTCGACGTTCGAAATGAAAATTTCGACGAAAAAAACGTTGAACCGAGACCACAAAATCATTGTTTCTGAAGAACTTTTCCACAACGAACACACGATAGTCTACTCTCCCACGTTCCATAGCAACTAAAATTGCTTTGTCTGAGGAGTAGGCCAACGGTCGATCAAGGTCAATACTCCTCCTCTCGTCACCGAGTACTAGGTGTTCAAAAAACATGCGTTTCCTCTATTCCACCCTATATTATGTCTACATTTCACGGCAAATCGTTTATAGGTTTTATAGTGCGACAGAATACGATATTTTTTCAATCCACATGTCACACGCAGGCTAGAGACTATTTACAGCAGCTAGAAGTTGTATCTGAGAGCTTTTAGTATAATTCGTGACTGCTATTGTATTTTTTCAACTTGAAGTATGTATCTTGAAATCACGACAGCTGTCAACGAACTCGAAGCTGATCATGCATTAACTATTTAGCTGTTCTTTTATTCGCTTCGTGTGCAAATGGATGGAACAATAATATTTGATGCAGTGTGAGTAACTTACGAAGTGGTTGAGAAAAATTGGAGTCATCATTCAAATGTAAAATGTTAGAGAAATATTTCGTTCGATAACATCAAATTTGAAAGCGACTGATCGAAATTCTTGTTCAAATTTGTTGCAAAAAATTCTAAGTAGAGATAGCTTGTAAAAATAACGTTCGATCACCGCATACTTAAGTAAGATCGTCAAAGACAAAAATACCTTTGTTTTCTACAAATATTTTTGGTTAGCATTTCTTTGGCTGGCAAGTGTTATCACTAGACACTTGATGACTGCTCCACTTCACAGCCGGCAAAAAATACTACAGTGAAAACTTCCGATTTTCTCTCAGATAATAGAAACATATAGGAAATAATTATTTTGGGTGTAAAAAAAGACGTATTTTTCTTTCTATGCTTCACTTAGTATTTAAACCCCAATTCAGTTGGTTGCAACGCAAAACAATCAATATGCTAATATTTGCTGGAGTAAAAATTAACGAAACGTTCATTCCTTGTACAATGTTCTGTACAGGGAGTATGTCGGCCAGTCGAGGGAGTATGTTCCTTGAACTAAATTTGAGTTTTAAGTATGTTAACCTAATTCTCATTATCGGTTTTACCTAACATTATATAGTTCACTTGGTTAGTATCAATTTTTACTACTCAAAGGGCGTATTTCAAGCAGTAGATTTCGATTCCAGTTTTTCTTGCTCTGCAGTCAGCAGATAAAACAGATTGTATTTGAAATTACGCTTCAGGTAAAGCAAAAAACTTTGTCGAAGCAGAGCTCGCAAAGAAATTCTTAGAAAGAATTTCTAAGAACAACGAAGAAATTCTTAGCATTTCCAACAAGCTACACCTCTCCAAACAGTTCATTCTTCCTCCTGTATTCTGTACTTCACAAGAAGTACAACCTCATCGTTATGAGAATACTCAGCTACAACGTTGGTGAGTCTGACTTTGGTAAACATCCCAACCCCAGGGAATGAGGTTCTCAGTACTTGGGATGCGGCAACACTGGTTGTTGAACAAAAGTCTCTCAACCCGTAGTGTGTTATAATCTTCCGGTCATTCCTAAATTACTTTGAAATTCAATAAATCAACGTATGGTATCAAGTAAGACACCAAGTAGCCCCATGGAATGCGATCTCAAGAGAGCGAAGAGAAGGGATCATTTTGTTTGGACTCCCGAGAACGGGGAATCTATGCGTACGGTATGTTCCCACACATGATCCCCTGGGCATAAAAATTGCAAGTTAAGAATGAAGATGAAAAAAATATAAACAAGAGATAGCTGAAAAGGTGTCAAAATTGATAGAAGCGAAGTGGGCACGAATGGTAGAATTCCCGAAGGTCTATCTATAGCTGAGGTAACATAGTACTACGCCCCGCAGGAGATTTAGTATCCTACAAATGAGAAACAGCTGATATTTTTACTCTTATTTTACCTTATGAGATTCCTACCCCGACGGAGGGTTAAGGAATAGTAATAGTTTACCCTTCAATTAAACCTGCAAAGTTCTGGGATGTGAGGGACGGGAGATGCTCATCCAGGAACCCAGGAATATTTTCAGTCTTTCTTCTCTCTTCCAATTCCTGTATTCGACGTGACTCGCTCCTAATCCTGACGCCTCTTACGTAAGAGTTTCCCAATTCGTTCTTTCTTTTAGGAGTATCCGAATGCAATAAAAAATACTGGAGGTAAGTATGAGAAAAATGTGAAGTAGCACGATACATAATTTCTCTTTATTCCTCATCATGAAAAGTTTTCATAATCCATATTAGACGGAAAGTGTAGCATAAAATATAGGATTTTATTCTTAAGTATCGAAGTTCCTAAACTTACTTAACCCGGAAACATTAACACTTTCGAGTCATTATTGCCATAATTAAACACTCAGGACTTCAATTTCTCATATAATAAATTTTCATATCAAGTCGCAGCGTACTGCCAATAACGTATTTATGTTGTACTTTTGTATCTCTACTCTCACCATCGCCGAGAAGCAAAAGTTTGCAAGCAGAAATTCATCGGACAAGAAAATTTTCCTAAAAGACTACGAAGTCTTGAATCGAAGACTATTTGCCATATTAGGTTCACCTTAAAATTAGAAGCATTGTTTAACACAGCTCGATTATTTATACTACACAATAATTACAACTAATAAGGTTATTACTTGTGTCAGACTAAGGTGCCGGGTTTCATCATGGCTTCTGATGAGAAAATGTAGTTAGAATCGACTCCACCCACATTACATTGCGATCCGTTTTCAGGTGCCCCTTCCGTTGCCTGCTGGGATGGAAGTGGGGATGTGACCTGAGACCGCTGGGGAGGAGGTGGGGCAGGCTTGGTAGAGAGACTTGGTCTTGGATACGGAGGTGGAGGGGGTGGAGAAGCCGCGTAGCTTGGATAATTGGAGTACCTTAAAGGGAGGAAGAGAAAGAGGGTAACTGGATTATGTCTTCTAAAGTCCCTTCTTAAGTGAAAACAAAAACATCTCCTGAAGTGGTAATTAAAAGCCTCCCGAGTCTCGTATAGGCGGAAGCTACGTTGGCAAATGACAAAACAGAGACCATATTTTGATGCAGGAATGAAAGCTTGTGAGAATTTCAATATGGACGCTCACGTTTTCATTTTGCATTGATTTGTTTCAGAAAACGTTGGACTGATATGTATAAATTTGTGATAATGAATGCATAAAGTTAAGTTAAAAAATCTCTTCTGTTACAATATTCAAAATACCACGGGACAACGATTTAAAAACTTTCTAAAGTATCGACGTTCCTTATTTTATACACATAGTAGTAGTCATAATTCATAGAATTCATTTGACTTTGAAATGTTACTCTTTGGACTGGTTACGAATTTCCAAGTAATAGTGAAGCTTTCCTCAGCATGAAGCCGTTGAAAAAGACAGTAACAACTTCTATAACGTTCTATTCAATGAATTAGAACGCGACTTTTAGGCCAGGTGATGAATGATGAAAGAAAAACTTTTACTTAAAAGTGACGGCTTCTATGAAGCTAAAAATATTTTTAAGGCTCAATCTGCCAAACGAAGTACAAAGATTTTGTGAAATAACAATTTAATTTTCATATAACAATAGTATAAATTGAACCAATTTTGCGTGGAATATCAGTATGAAATCCATCACAAGTTTGTACGAGAGTTTTCTGCAGCTAAACAAAGGAGAAATGCTGTACACTCAGGGGTAAACGATTCTATGCCTTAATTTCGCCAAACATAGTAATAAAACACTGATCGTACATTCCTTTGATCTCATATAACGTGGGATACGACATAACCAAACCAGAATCATGTGTTTGTTCGCAGCCGGTTGTGTTTGCATCAAGAACTCATCATTTCTAACCCAACTCGGGAAATGAAGCAAGATCCGCTTCCATGAACTTCACATTGGAATTAAGATAACTCCATTCTGCGGAACAACAGCAAGCACGTTCTGCGGATTGTGTTTCCCTGCCAGAGAGAGATGAGAGATGCGCATAGCATAACTCTATTGAGGCGGAATTGAAACGGTGATACACTCGTGACAGGCAATCTCAGCGCAACAAGATTGGCATGTAGCGGCAAAGTCGCCAGATTGTGTATTGCAACACTGGCTGCATGTCTCTGCAAGTGACGCACACCGTCAAGCACTAAGCAGCAATGAGCCACGCGTAATGGGGGATCGCTGAGATTTGCATATCGTCAGTCGCAGAGCCTCGGTGCTGCGCACCAAATTTAGACACTCACGCACGCCGGCCAAATTGCTCCGTTTCAACAAATCGAAATGAGCCCCAGACTCGCAGCTCTTGTAACGAGTCAGAGAGCGAGCCGCTAGAGGAAACTTTAGTAATAAAATGCGAGTTACAGTCTGTCAACGTCTGTCTGCGTAGATCGATTGCTAAAATCAATAAAGTTTGTCTGATTTAATATCGATACGGCGGTCCTGCAAAACTTTGTCATTCTGGTAACTCTATATCAAGATACGGAACAAACTCTGACAAGCAAAATGAAAAGTTGTTTCGTTAGGCTGTTTCAAGTCTTTTTCATTAATTACCACAGATTTGTTTGTGCGCGAGATTTTGACGCAGACTTAATACCTGATTGATGAAAAGTTTTTGGAATTAGAAATAAAAATTTACTTCAACTGAGAGCGCTGCTTTCAAGCACGACTGGCGGCTGAAATTTTTGCGGAATTCAAAACTTAATTTGAATATGCTTGACCTGATTAAAGTACGATTATTTTATTGAAAGAATATAAAATCAAATGTTCATGAATTGAGCTGAATTTGCGTACAGGGTGCAAAAAACTTAAGTATTAAATGGAGTATTGCATACGGAGCCACCTTTAAGTCCAAAATTATAATTGATGATGAGCACAATGAATAAAAAATAACGTCAACGAATGACAGAATTTGGATGTGGAGAATCCTCGCCGACCGTACATTGCCACAACCAACTTTGTGAAATTGTCCATGTGCTGCAATGAATCCTTACTTAGACCTTCATCGTTGCCAGCATTAAAAATATATTCAAGAGTAAATAAATAAGCTAAATTTAATGGAGAAACTAATTAATGACGATCAATTCAGACGCTAAGTAGAATTCAAGCCCTATCTGAATAATTGGTACACCGAAGATGGATTACAGAGTAAAATATAAGAAAAATATTTGTCACTTTCATGATCTAGTCCTGCAATTTAAAAAATAAGGATGATTTATTCCAAAATTGATTATTCAGACTTGCACTGTATGATTTACGTACTCACACAAATTTGTTTGTCATAGCAATGCAGCGAGACCCATCTACCTTAACAAAGTGTACTTCCAACTTACCATTCCTAAGATATTTGAGATGGCTTTGACATCTCGCAGATCTAGTCACCTTCGTAAAGTCTCTTTTCAGTTAAAAAATTAATTTAGTATGTAAATTAACAGCATAAGTACATACACAAATTTAATTTATTCCACTGTACTCAATGAACATCAAAGTTTTAATAACATTTTTATTACATAGAACGAGTCAAATAAATATATCTTATTTGTTACCTTTGAAAAATAAAATTCGAAACTGTAAAGACATCATGAACACCGTATAAATCTATAATAATGACCTTTACATTAACAAAAACCAATTTACACCTTAACATTAACAGAAAACCCAACACACTGGCATACACTGCCCAATAGGCATCACAAGTCACGATGTCTCAGCTCTAGCGTTATTTATTCAGACATTATTTGATTCGTCCAATCCGGCCTAAGTAGAAAAGCCATCTGGTCGGTTACGCTGAACGTGTTCCTCGCCCGTAATTATTTCCTTACCTCTCAAGGGGACGACAATTATCCGTATTATTTCTCATAAGACTTCCGTTGTGGTATGGCTGGGTGAGATCTGGTCCATTGTTGTGCCTTCTGAGGGTGCAGAGTTCGGCCCCCCCGAGAGAGCTCGGCTGAGTCGAGGTGGCGCCGAGGTAGGCACCGCCTACCGAGGGCACCTCTGTCAGAGAGCCTCGCCTCGAGGGGTCATGACGAGCTACATCCAGCAGGGGCAAGAATCCTGAAGATTCCTCCTAGACACAAATGAAGAAAACGTCCTGTTGAAATTTAGAGCTTGGGCTATGAATAACTGAATTATAGATACCGGGAAATGTTCGCTGTTTTTGAGAACGAATACATTTTTTAGTATCTAGAGGAATGAGTCAACGAGAAAAAAAAGAGCTTTGAGTTTTTTTAATACGGTTAAAACTCAGAGAAATGCTGACATTCACACGGCGACTCAGGGCTGCAGCTGCTGACGGTGTAAGTAGTTGTGTGATTCCATCCGGAATAAAAAATAAGTACGTCAAGAGTTCTGTGCGAGAATATTGATTTTCTGAGTATTACGAAAAGACTGGGAAATTAAGATAGTTCAGAGTCGTAGTTATGTTTCCTTTCCTTGTACAACAAAAGATACATTGCCTGGTGGAGTCTGCATGACAGGTTGTGTTTACTTAGAAAGTAATTTGTACCAAAGCTTTAAAACATTCTTTCATTTTACTTGAAACTTTATACCTAGTCTCAATCCGTCTGTACGATTCGTAATTAGAGTAAGTTAAATTTTCGTATGAAATACCGTAGACTTAATACCGTAGACTGCTGAATATGTCACGGTTGCCGCATTTAGGTGACATACTGTCATTTGACTCTAAGAAGTGTAATTCAATTTTAATGATAAATATTTGTTTGAAGATGAATAGCTTCTTTTGGAGCATTATGATAGCGTTTACCATAGTTAGGTAAAAGGCATAAGACGAAAGAAAACGAATCATAAAAGTTCTTTGCTAATCACGTAAAATTTCCATTCCAGGTTCAATTCATTTTGAAGTTACCACCGGTAAGGAAAAATGGTGAACAATGAGGAAGTCAAAATGACTTTTGCAATTCGGACACCGAAAAATAGTAATCTTCAGAATTGACTGGGTAATATTCAAAATATAAAATGAAGCGTACCACTGCCAAGTTACAAAAAATAAAGACCTCAACCAGTCTAAAATTGTACTCTGCTGCAGGACAGTTCTGCAACTTCAACACTATTCTTCCGCAAATGTGATATACTTACCAAGCGAATACTTAAGACTTGCAAAAATTGCAATCATTTGCACCGAAAAAATTTGAATTCATTTTAACTTGATGTCTTATCACTGTTATGAACAGTTTCAATCTCAATTCGTTCCTAAGATTTTCCAGTTAAATTCCCGATGAGACGAGGCCATCAGTTTCAATAGCGTTATTTAGCCAAGCGTTTCACCGTAACCTCACGTCGCCTTACATTTGAGTCCCGGTAATCACTGAAAACAGATTCAAACTAAGTTCAATGCCAGTCAAAACAACAAATTTCATTTTTCAGATACGTTAAAGAACTTAAGGAGCACAGCTGGAAGACTTTGAACCCCCGAGGGCTTTTAGCTTTTAAGTCCATCTCGATAAAATGTCGAGGGTATGGAAGATGTCAGAGAGTACCGGTGGTAATAGCCTTATAAAAGGGGCGTTAACTGCTAATTTGTGTGGCCTTTGATGGCATCAAGCAGCTCTTCCTGCTTCCAATCTCAAATTTAAAGCGTTAATGGGGCACTGTAACGAGCCCAGAATGAAGAACACAGGCCAATTGCTAAAAAGAAACTTGATGAGAGGTCATGCTCGTGTGTGGCCATAATATGCAACCTATCATTTTGGCTCGAGATACAGGCATCGCTTCCGCAAAATTAATCTGGTTGGGGCAAAATGAAGAAATTACGTTAGCCTTTGGAAGTCACCGTGGCAGTTAAGTTGAAGTTCAATTTCTCGCTCACAACGAAAAGTCGGTTTTCTGTCCCAAGTACAATATGTACATTCGAACAGAAAATTTTATTCTCTTGTGTGATCGACACGAGGAAAGCGAATAAAAACTTATAAAAAATATACGGTTTCCCTTGATATCATTGTTGTTATGTCTTCACCTTGGGATACAAAATTCAATACATAAAGGATATATATATGCACCCGTATACCTGCCCCGTTCACGTGTTTAAAATCTTAGAAGCCCAGTCGTGAATTTTAAGGCTTTGTGAAGAAAACAATATTGATCGTAACTCGGATTGTAATTGATCTTGTTCAGATGTGTGTCGATTTTTTTTAGTTATAGCTTCGACAGGCATGTTAATGTTCAAGCATTATAAAATTTTTGATAATCAATCAAAATATTTGAAGATTAGTTTGAAATTCTTTAGAGCTTGCGAAGTTTGTTAAATTTCATTTTCTTTTTATTCAAAAGCATTGCACTCATTCGTTAAAAATATCGTTAAAAACATGTATACCATTCCTTAGTATCCAATTTTAACCTTCATTTCCACGAAGATCTTATGACTATCCACAGCGATCTCCTCGAAGATATAGTATCTATATCCATAGGAAAAGTTTAGTGAACATGCTTTGATAATGACACAAAAATGAATAGAAATGAATGAAGAATAGAGTTCAGCTTTACCTCCTGCAAGGCTTCCTGCGAGAACATGGACTCCCTGTCCTGGGTGTTGTCGTCCCTGAGTCGTGTTACTCTCGTAACATCTCGTAAGCCGCTATTCTTGCCCAACACGGAATCGTCGACGGGCTGACCCGTCAGCGCTGTTTCTTGCTGTCTGTTCAGTGTTCCAGACGCATTCGGGATGCTCTCTGTCAGACGAGAGTCTGACGCTGCTGAATACATGTTCGGAGCTCCGGTGTCTGAAGCCAGTGTTACCTTCTCGTGCACTGTACACACAGATGAAGGCATATTTACTATGACACTCGTCGTTAACGTCGAGTCTAGCTATGAGGGCTAGATGACTGGCTAACTAAAGCGTGTTTGATTTGAGGTGAAGGCTAATGCAAACTGGAGTACGAAATTACGCGAGATGATTGCGGTCTAAGCAGGCGTTAAACTGCTTGCGCTCCCGAGTGTCACTTGAAAAATATAAGTGATGATGAATTTTGCGCTACGTCACGGTACTGGGTAACGGCTCTTAGCAATATTGAATAAAGATTATCAAATTTTGGGTAACCGAATGACATGTGGGTAACCGAATGACATGTGCTGTTCAGTACAAAAACACGGGCAAACTTGGACTAAAACATTCATAAACATTGTGCGGTAGTATGATACAGACGTAGAGCTTCATTGGGAAAATGAAGATTAGATTCTTCCGTTGGATGTACCAAAAATTTCGCGAGGGAAAATTTCGTAACGAGTTTTGGGATCCATGCATGATTGCAGTGTGTCACCGTGGAATACTTGAAAATTGTACAATTCGACACTCAGAATTTCATTAAATCAGTAGTGAAAAAATCTCTGTATACACTGGTAAAACGTGACGAGTTTTACAGTATTTTATTGCTTTTTTGATAAATTAGTGTTTCTAAAATACCGTAATTGTATTTGGAAATATGGGCTACTGGTGGTGGCATGAACTACAGTTAAAATTTTAAAATTTCAGTTTCACGAGTTTTATGCAACAGCCTAAGAACTTGTATAGACTGCAAGAAAACACGAAGCAAAGACTGAATTATGCAATAACGCGGCATCGCAAAAGGTGTAAAACAGTTACACTAGACACTCCGTTTCTGTACCGAAGAATGTCCTACACAAGCATAACTACAGCATACAAAGCAAAGGAGCTATGTGGAAAGTTAGGCGAAATGAACGGAAAAGTCTGTTCTTCATAATTAATCATTTAATAAAGCAACACCGAGTCATCTATGATTCAGTCTTGCTCACGGGATTAACTTTCACACATTTTGGTCTGTACACTAAGGGGCGTAATTTTACAAACTGTTGTAGCGTACAAACTGATTCAGGGAAAACTTCTGTTGAGTCCTACAAAAAACGTCCATCTTTTTTGCCCCGCCCTGTGCGACACACAAAGACTGGGCGCCACAGCGCGTGGCCACATTTTATGGGTAGCTGCCGCCTTCTTTCTTGCGGGGCGAGTGATGGTAGATTTTGTGTCCGGAGGATAGATCTCACACGCATCATATTGAGAGGGACGTAAACGGAAAATATTTATTCATGTTGGCACGTTTTATCATACCCACGTATACAGCAAGCAATAAATTCCCAAGTGCAGAAGTGAGTGAATATGACATGAGTGACGTACGACTGATGTTAAGATATCCTACCATGACACAATATTAAACGGAAATATAGAATTCAAAAATGACTTGCAAATAGTATACTGAAAAAATCTTCATTTTAATCATCGTTCATACGACGGCACTGTTCTCAAATCCCCACTAATTCATATAATTTTCTATCGGTTGACACAAATCTCACCTTTTTCCCGCGGACTTCTCTTATTGCAAAGCAAGAGAAATGTGACAACCACTATGAGGAAGAGAACCACTCCTCCGCCTCCCATCACCAGCAGCAGAGGAATTCGTTCTGAGCGGAACAGACAAAAAAGACACGTAGAAGACAACGCAGTAAAGACGATGCGATTTCAACTCGTGGTGTGAGAGTTATGTTTTTAGAAGCAGAAAACTTTCGCGTTCGTGAGACCTGGAGTCAATGAGGTCGTACACCGACGCTAGCAATTATACCGATCGTGTAGACTGTAGACAGTAGCAACGTCAATAGGATGATGCTTGTAAAACAGAGCCTGGAGATAAGTATTTGCGCCACTCTATTTTGATTTAGTTTTAAATTTTCGAGCTCTCGTTTGGCGTAAAGAGCATAGGTAGTTCAAGAAATATATATTTTTGAGAATATTTAAGCAGAACCAAACAAAATTTATTGAGAACCAGTAAATCAACTTAGCGAAAAACGTATGGGACAAAAGTTTTTGGTCAAATCTAAAAACAAGTCTTTCGTACTTAGCGGTAAGACCTTAAACAGCATGGAGACGATTGTTGTAACTGAAAACCAATTTTTGACACTCTGTATGCAGTATATAATTACATTCTTGCGTGCAGATGATCCTCAAATCAGCAAGGTTTTTTTGACTCCTGTGCAGAGCAGTTTTGAGTATTCGCTACGAATTTTCAGTGTAATTGAGGTCAGGCGATTCGCTAGACCGCAGAAGTGCACTTACTCTCTTAAATTCTAACCATTCTTTTGGTAGTTTTGTCGTATGTTTGGGGTCATTCTCCTGCTGAAATATCCACTTACGCCGGCTGTACAATTTTCTTGCACTCGTAAGCAGCTTCTGCTCCAGTATCTGCCTGTACAAGCAACTGTCCATTTTTCCTTCAATTATATGGAGTTCCCCTACATCATTGATGATAAAATACCCCAACACTATGATCCTGCCTCCTCCATGCTTGTCGGTAGGGATGGTGTCTTGGGATCATAGGCAGTCCTTGTTTTCTTCCAAACATGACGAGCATCGTTTCAACCGAAAGGTTCAATTTTACTTTCATGGGACCAAACAACCCGTTGCCAAAAATAAATTCCTTTGTCAAGATGGTGTTTGGTAAACGTTTAACGGTTCTTCACATGTTTTACTCGGGAAGGAGTGTTACATTGAATGAAGGCATGTAGACCGCTTCGATGCAATTTTCTAGTGACCCTTTTTTTGACTGACGTGAACTCCTTGTAATTTCAGTTCATTTTCGTTATAAGTACGGGCTGTCATGGGTTCATTCGTCACCGCACGCTGCATATAGCGTCGAGAGCGGCCCGTGATCTTGCGAGGAGCTCCGACTCTTGGTCGATTGGAGATGCTCCGGTCTCTCGATGCTTCAAAACTATTGTCCCTTAAGTATAAAACCATAACACGTTCAGTAATTTGCTTATAGGATCCCTCATTAAGAAGTCCAACTATTTTTTTCAAATAACTTCTCGTATTTCCTTGACTTTCATCACTGTTTTCACTGAGCATCTATCTTCAACAAAACTTTGAGAGGTAATGACTGAGCCGATCGTAATTTGTTTACATTACATGTGCTTCCGGAGGTTTCTGGAAGCTTCATGAAATGTTTTCTTAAAATCAAGCTACGCATATAATGCAATAAAATAACAATGATTTACAACTATATCAGTTTATCAATTTTGGCCACATACTTTTGTCTTATACATTTTTTACTTAGTTGGTTGTCTGGCGGTCAATAAATTTTGTTTTGTTTTGTATAAAAATTCTCTTAAATATGTGCGCTCTGAACTGCCCTAACTCTCTACCCCAAACCAGAGCTTGAAATTTTCCAAATTTGATACGACAAAAATAGAGTTGTACAAATACTTAAGTCCAGTCCCTGTATGTATGTTGTGGGTCGTATTATTCTGGTATACGTGAAGGGGGGCATGTGTTTGGTGGGGATTTGAGTGTGTTTCGTGCGTGCATGTGTTTTGTGTTGTGTGTTATTTTGGTAATATTAGTGTGTTTGATGATAGTGTGTGTTTGGTGGTAGTGGTAATGGTGGTGGTGGTGGTGTTAATGGTGGTGTGTGTTTGGTAGTGGTGTGTGAGTGCTAAGTGGTGGTGTATGTGCATATGTTTGGTGCTGGTGTATATGCTTGATGGTGGGTGTATTTGATTTTAGAGCGTGTGTTTATTTGGTGGTGGTGTGTGTATGTTTGGCCAGGGTGTGTTTGTCTTCGGTGGTGATGTGTGCGGATACTGGTGGTGGTGTGTGCGGCTACTGGTGGTGGTGTGTGCGGC
>VOMN01105774.1:0-20064 GCA_014899125.1 Orchestia grillus | reverse complement strand
CCACTAACAGGTCCCCCACCACCAAAAGAACCCCCCATCACCCCAACAGGGGAGGGACAGAACTCACGGGGGTTGGAGACCCACTCCTGTAGCGCCTTCTGCAGTCGCCTCACGTGAAGGGGCTTGGATGCCATCCCCACGAGTGCCATGATCTCCAGGAATTCTTCCTCCCCAGCCTCGCATAACTGCTGCACGTCATCCCCGCCTGTTTGGGGAGCGACAGTGGCAGACGGAAGAGTACAGTAGTGAGGAAGAGAATGATGAAAAAGACGAGAAAAAGCGAGTAGTAAGGGAAGTGTCAAATAGTGAAACAGGTTATTATGGAAGAGAAAGATAATACGTGGAAAGTATAAAATAGTAAAACATAAAATGATGAAATGGAGAGAAAAAAATAGAGTTGAGTTTCATGTTATTAATTGAAAAAGGTGAAAGGGAAAATGTCCAGCGTAAGAGAACGAGGATAAGGTACAAGATAAAGGAGAAAAAAATTTAAAATAAAAACAATGAATATAAAATTTTAATGAGATAATTGAAAAATTGCGGATAGGAAGACCGAGAAGAGCGGGGAAATGGCGATGTTAAAGTACGAACGTCAGAGATGCAACAAACGAAATAAGAAAAAAAGAACGATTCAAAAGAATAGTTTACAAAGATAAGGAGCAAAGTGACATGTAAATCCGAGGGAAAAACATCAGGAAACAGAATAGGAAGAAGAGGGCGTGATGAGACCCAAGGTTCGAGGTCCGGAGATGTGGGTGCAGGAGAACGATGGACGGCGCAGGAGTGCAGGGGGCAACGAACGTACATGGAAAAAAAGAGAAATGATGCAAGTTAAAAACACAAATGTTCTCTTGATAAAAAATTACATCCAAATTTCTGTACAGTCTTAATCGAAATTGATGCTAAAAACAAAGTTCATATGTTCATTACTTAGTGAGAATGAATAAGTTTGTCTCTGGCACCTTCCTATAATTAAAAACATTTCTTCAACTAATTGAATGAACAAAAGTCAGAGACTTAAAAGTATAGCTCCATGAACACAATATCAAAAGTCAATATTGGAGGAATTTCTAAAAATGAGCAAATACATTTTCTCTGAACAACTTGACAAATGATTTAAAAAATACGGTACATGCTAGCAAAAAAATAGCAAAACATAGAAAATAAATTTAGAAGCCAAAAAAAGTCATACAATTAGCAAAACTGAGAGATATTACATACTTCCAAAAACTAAGGCAAACGGCATGTTGCATCATTAACACCGCAGTAAGAAATGATCACGAATGCAAGAAGCGTAAAATCTATAAGATGAAGTTTAACTTCATTCGCATTCGAAAAAGACATTCTAAAAAATACATCATTTTTCAGCCACAGGGCTCGTACTACGCAACATGCAAGTTTCGCAGTCGCAAGGGAATTATAGCGCCACATCCCATGCGAATAGCGTACAGTCGTCCCCCGCATAGAGCGGTGTCAACTAGAGCGAGCGAGCATCAAACAACACGGAATACATTAAAGCCAAAAGAAGTACATAGATATGGGTGTCATATGAAGTAAATGAGAAGATAGAGCGGTAGGTTGTTCGCAGGAAGCGATCAAACGCTCTAAGGGGGTGACGACTATGAGATAATGAGATAATGCAAATGTACACACCTCAGTCTCTCGAAAGACGTGGGATCTGCAGCCCCACGCACCCCAAGCAGACAGAGGTGGTGACCTCATACCCATTTCGAACGACGGAACAACACAAAGATTCTCCTGAAGCCGGGTCGATTTAACTGCGCATTCATCGTTAATTGCTGTGTAGTAGTTTATCTTGTAAGATAAAGCGGCCCAGTACGATTTCTAACCTATGAGGAAGTCGACAATAGGAGTGGAAACTTTATGTTGACGGTTATTAAATTTCCGTAATTGGTTAAGTACTCTGCCGTGAGAGAGGAAGCTAGGAAAGTGTTCTTAACTGAAGCGTCTCAATTGATTAGTCACCTCTCAGAACTATTGAATAAATGTAATCTCATTTGAAAATGTTGCTTTGAAAACCTTCGGTCAAATATATTTGTACACTGAATATAATAAGTAAAAATATGATAACGTGATTAGAGTTATGCCTTAGCATAACTCTACCATTTTCCTCAACATCATCTTAGCGCCAGTGGTAGACAACGCGTGTACCAATTTCGAACTCTAAGCCTCGCACGAATATCACGTTCCACCGAGTCATCCACACTTCACTAATGCAGGATTACAATTATTTATTTCATAATGTGTAGGTCTGACCCGTTTGACTTCTGGTAAGTACCCAATAAGTAAAAATATACTCACCGCCCGTAACATGACACGAACTGTATTGATTGAATACAACGCATAAGTTACTTTTATCATCAATTAATCTTGACGATGATTTCCGTAAAGATATGAAGACATATAAAGAATTAGTCAAGTCTGATTCTACAGCAAGCAGCAGTGGCAGGCATACGTTAGTTATACTTTCTACCCGAACTCCCTGCAACTGCGATAATTGAAAATTTAAGAAAATCGCTACACGGGACGTTAAATTCTCACGTACGTCCATATAATTTAGCATCAAACAGCACGAGTTTCTGCGCGTGTCGACGAGGAAGTCAATATATCTACATTTCTGGAACTGCAATGACAGCCTCCCGTTTACTTACATGAGACATAATACTTCCTACCTAGAGAGTAGGGTAACCGTTTCAAGAAAGGCTTGAATATATAACTTGCTGAAAGAGACGCTTTTCAGCTCTTTCCCTATCGAAATTTTGTGATCAGGTAAATTGTTCTCACGAGTTTCATTCGACCTCATGGAATTCGGGGAGGAACCCAAGCATGGGCCCCCTGGCTCGTATCTGGTACTTTATTCTATTCTAGGTAGAGACGAAAGCCTTTAGACCATTTGTGCTCTTGTGAACACACGCGTACAACTGGCACGAGGGCACGCATCCTTTAAACAATGGCCTCCCCGCAAATACTCTCACTAACACTCGCCCTAAAATACTTAACGGCCATATTCTGTTACAAATTTTTTTCACCAGATTCGTTCGACAAAATACGATGCGAACTAAAGAAAATTAGTTCCACTAACATATGATGCAAAAAATTGCACCAGGTAAAAAATCCATTTTCGAAAAGCATAGTTTCGTTTCACCGCAGAAAAAGTCTCGGCGGAGAATTTAATTTAGTTTCAGAATTCGCGCGCCGCTTCGTTGACAAGTTTCGTCCGTTTCAGAGCAGCGCTCGCCTAAAAAACACCCCATGCTCCTCACCAAAGAAACTCGCTTCTGTTGATATATTTTCGAAAAGTTCCCTCCATATTTCAGGGTTTTTTCGAAGGTGTTTTTGGACCGAGGTTTTTCGGAGGCAACGGGAATATATTTCGTTAGGTTTTACGCGGCGCGCTTTTTGTTGGCCGAAGCTCAGGAGAATTGTGAGCAAAGTTATTATGGAGTTATATGGGCAGGATAAGTCGTCCTGTCTCAACTAAAAACATTGACCCCGATTTTCTCCCCTCTTTCCTCCTCCACGGATTTTCTTTCCCCTCAGAACATAGGACCGGTTTCCCGAATCTCCTACTTCGGTTTTGTTAACTAACATCAATCGCTGACTTCGGTTTATTTAACATGTAAAAATTCTTAACTTCGGTTTCGCTAACCTATATAAATTAAAAAGGAGACGTTATATGAAAAGAAGCTGTAAGTACGTACGCAATTCAATGGTAAAAGTAACAAAACTTCTATAGATTTGAAGGAGTGCTCGGCTAAGTCATGTTCCAGTTCTCGGGAGAGAACTACACGACTTTGTAGGAAGGTTTGAGATAGCTAATTTTCTCAGTGATTTCTGCTCATTTAATAGTTTGAAAAGTTTCATTTCCTGACAGTTACTTCTAAATTTTATTCAGACTGTGCTTCGAACATTAGTATCCATTCCAGAAAAGGGACTATTTAAAAGTCAGAGATATTAAATAAGTTTCACTAAAAACTGTGCAAAAATTTTCTTCATCAAATATTATCATCGACCTTAAAATTTTTGAAAGTAAAACATACTATAGATCTTCCACTACGAAAAATATAATTTCCGATGCCCAATATTATTTAAAGGCATCAAAGAATTGTTCACCAAAGCAGAAAATGATCATCAGTTCCATGTTTCTCATGCGTGCTACGTTTTTCTGTATTTAACATATAATCACTTTTATAAATCGGAAATGGTAAATTTTGTACAGGAAATAAGAAACAAATAAAAATTAACCGGATAAAAAATCTGGACAAAGAACAAAATAAAAACCAGGGATGATTGTGGCGAAAACTTTTCAAGTAACCGACACGAAGACAACCAGAACGATGGAAGCTAAAGTAATCCAATAAATAAACACTAAGAGTGAAGCGCAGCGAGTCAATCGTCAAACGAAGTTTTTATTTTACGAATTCATTATACTATAAATTCCATAATTCTCTCATCTTTCTATTTTGTTGGCTTGAACACAAAGACAACGAACAGCATTCTAACAAATGTTGAACAGATACTGAAAGATGAACATTAAAAATGAAAAAAAAACAGAGAATGAATCAATAGATACCCCAAGCTTCAAAAGAAGAGGCCAAGTCTCGCCACACGCAGACGAGACTTGATCACAAATAAATTCCACAAAATACAAGAGAGTAGCATAACGAATTCCACGAGACATAACATAGAATCGATAATTTAGGACAGGCAGCCAAGACCCTACATAAAATATTGCGCAAGTAATGAATGAGCACATCAATATAAGCATTTACCACTTCTGCCCCACGTGATCGTGCGACCCAAGCTTGATCAAGCAAGGGCCATTCGTGCGACCCAAGCTTGATCAAGCAAGGGTCATTCGTGCGACCTAATCTTGATCAAGCAAAGGCCATTCGTGCGACCCAAGCTTGATCAAACAAGGGCTATTCGTGCGACCCAAGCTTGAAGCCTAACCATTGCTTGCATCGCGTGGTAGATCTGACACATGTACAGTTTCGCCATCATGGGTGCTACTGAGAAACTTCTTTTTACGATGACTGTTTAGAGCAGAGGTGACTTTCAAAACAAGCGCGTGCAGGACAGTTAAATATGTGTTTAGCAGCGGCAGCTCCGTTATTGTGTCGATTCAATAAGTGAAGTGCTGCAGAAACTCGTGCAGTGAAGGGTCAATTGCATTCACAACAAGATGACACGCGTAACTAACATCCCCCATCATAGTGGAATGAATCATATAGTGACGAACGTATCGAGATTCAGATGTGAAGAATGCATGCTATCGGTTGCATCAGGTGTTGATCTTCAACAAAGTTTGTGAATAACATTAAATGCTCAAGAAAATTATTACTAAATATACTTAATTTAGTAGTACGAGTGGATGAAATTAAATGCAAACATAAAATTCGTGAATTATAAGCATGGCGGCTAGATAATTATGTATGTAGATTCATAGAAATATACAGTATGAGATAAATATAGTGAAAGAAAAGACTGATATCTGGAGTAGGTGTGAACTCTTGTGCACAGAGATTCAACACTTCGTGTGAGCTACTAGAAAAACAGAAGCCACATCAGCACCAGTGCAACACAAGTTAACGATTGAAGAACGTAAGAGCGGTAATAAAAGGACGAATAACACAACTTCGCGACCTTCAAAATGCGACACTAAGACTAAAACTGACGAAGCAGATGTACCGATGGTGCCAGGAATTCAGTACACGCGCTAGGAACAAGTGTGTTCTATCGATTATGTCAACCTAAAATGTGATTCAACCACCTGAGAGAGCATCTAAATAAACAACGTAGACTAAACTAGAACAACCAACAAAAACAAGAACATCGACTAGACTAGAACAATAAACAAAAACAAGAACATCGACTAGACAAGAACATCCAATAAAAACAAGAACATCGACTAAACTAAAACAACAAACATAAACAAGAACATCGATTTCGCATTTTTGTGGCCAGCACCATAATTAAAACAACGTCAGTAAAAAAGCAGCAAGACGGAAATAAAAAATAAAACACCTACTCTAAAATGCTTTCTGCTCTACAGAGTGCTATGAACTTTGACACGAACAACAAACAAACGAACAGAACCAAATACGAACGGTAGGCAATAGTATTGTGGAGGTAATAGTGACCTTTCACGGTACCTTGGCTGATAAACATGTCATAGTACGTGAGGAGGTTGGCACGCTGCAACACCCTGTACAGCTGCAGCTCGCTCTCGTTGCTCGGCTGGGAGGTGAGGGCAACTGCACGGCACAGAGAGGGGAGCAACGTTAGTGGGCGCGGCAAGTGTCGGTCATAAAGAGAATACAATTATTTCTAAAGTGTCGAAATAAAATGAGTTTCATTGTGTTCAAGTAAAAGGATTCAACCAAGTGTTTCTATGAAATTATTTACAAAAAGTTTGAATAAAATTGTTTATAGATTATTAGAATAAAATAAATTATAAATTCTCTGTATAAATTGATACACAAATTCTTTAAATAGAGTGATTTATAAATCCTTCACACAAGATGACGCATCTATACGAGTAAAGTGTAAAGAAACGTCCCATAGCCACCTTGGAGACACGATGTAGTGCCCACAAAATCAGCCGTACAGACAGAGCAGGTCATGGGCACATGGTACATCCATTGGCACGAGTGACAGTCATCACAGACTCCAACGATAATGAGGCTCCAGCAGCACCGCAACGAGCGAGAGGCGCACGATTTCTTTCTCTGATAACATCATCTACGCACAGACACTGGACTATGGACGCGTCTCCTGCCATGAGACCAACATATCGGCAGTTTTTTTGGCACCTTACAAAAATAACATCGTCGCAGGAAAAGTGTTTAATGCTCACTCCGCTGTAAAAGAAAATGAAAATATTTTCTTCATATTTTGCACGTTCCAACTTGTATACATCAGAAAACAGAAGTAACAAGCAGTGATTTGATTTTGCAGGGCAGTTTCTTGAAAATCTTCAGCTGTATAGCGGTAATGAAAATGAGACAAATAAAACAGTTTTACATTTAATTCGTTCATGATGTTATTCGTTCAACCCATTGCCCTTGGCTGGACTCAATTGAGTCGTATTAGTTCGTTTTGGTTTTGAGAGCGGAGGGATTGGTGGGGTTTGCAAAAATTGAATGCGCTCATTAGGAAATAAATAACAGAAGTGAATGTACTACCGAAGGTGGCTCCATAGCCACACGATCAAGTGCAGATCCGTACGTAATGGAAAGGACGACGAAGCCCAGCATTTTACCTCTCCACAGCATAGTAGCCGTTCAACAAGAGGATTTCATGACACAGAGAAAAAAGTCCCCTGTTCCTTCGTTCCCGAAGTATCGTCACTACATAGCGTGCCAGCGAGTTGGGCCCCGTGCATAAGAATATCATGGCCATAAGAGACATACTCTCGTATATTCACCACTTAGGAAAACTTCCCGCTAGTGTAACCGTAGAATTTGGGCTCTTTCACCTGTACGTCACCAAGGCTACTCTCTTAACCCCTTACAGTGCAATCAATTTTTGTCACTGTTGAACAAAATTACATTTTGGTTAATTTTAGCAGAAGGACTATACGATGCTAAGGAACTGTACAAGGAAAGGAACATTGCGATGGCGAAGTAAGATCGGAACCTAATCATGGTAATGAGCGGATATCGTTTTTCATGAGTATCATGACGATGTGGCTGAAGAGCATCGTCAAAAGCCCCTGAGTTTCAGATCTCTCTCCAACAATATTAGTATAAAACGCCCGAATAAACTTACCTCGAAGTTGCTAGCATCCTGAAAATTTCCCCACGTACGACTCAGCCGCGTTCAAAACAAACAACGTTCGCTCAAAGTTCGTAGTGAGTCAGCGTTCGCTGCAGAGGTATAACGTTCACTTTATATTCGACGCATCAAAAAACTCCCTCTGAAAAACTCGACAACAGGAACAAAAATAGATAAAACACGAAGTCGTGGACCGGGCATCGAACAAGCGATCGACCAACCTCGATCTAACTCGTGTCACGGAAGAAACCAGAACAAAAACCGTACCTACAAACGTGGATCTAAAATTCACGATCAATTATTAACGAACCCGGTAGGAACAGCACTATACGGGTAGATTTCAATCTTACAGAGGCAAGAATTGAGTCATGAAATTTAGATAGGCGATTGCAATAAACTTGCTCGGTAGGAATGGTCTAACTCTAGCGATGCAGTGGCAAATATGGGCGCATAATTACAACACTTCACAATTCACGATCTCATGAACTAATGCGATTAATAAATCGCACTACTCGTAGGAATAACACAGTAAAAAGGAAAGCACGGCAACGTTAGGAGTTCAGTGACAACAATAGGCGCACAAGCATCGCACTATTGCATTCTGGGCCAAAAGAACTGCAGGAAAAGGCTGCAATTTTTGCGGGGCACTGTAAAAAGTGATCACAAAAACGCACAGTCGAGCACAAAAAGCTCGGCTAGGGAAAAATGGCACCGGCACAAACGATAGAGAAAGAAGCGCGCTCCCTTGAAAAACTTCAATTGGGGAAGAAAGGGGACGGAGGCAAAAAGAAGGGGAAAGTCTGGCTACCAGGGGCAGTGCCGAGGGAATCTAGGGAGCGGGTGTGCGGGGAAAGCGATTCGCGAAATGAAGAACTTAGAAGACGATAGAAACTTAACGAGGATATCATAATGAACGATAAGCAAAATTTTGAAAGGTAATAAGATACGAAGGTGATAATGATGCCAAAGGTCAATACATAAAGAAAGAAACGAGTGGTATATGGACGTGAAATTACAAATTGAAGAATTACTTGAGCCATTGGTGCACGGAGAGGACAACAGGACACTTCAAACAAATGAGACAAAGACGTGACGCAGGTATCCATTAATGAGAGTACAGAAAATACATGCAAGGGCGCCATTATTAACAAAGTCATTAGAATACCTTGCAATCGCATTCTATGCAGCGAACATTTGCACGCTTCTGTGAAGGAATTTAACAGCGCCAGAAAATAAAAATCACGCGAAAGAAAACCGTCACTAAAAAGTGGATCGAACAAACGCTTTACGAGACGAAAAAAGCACATTTTCTCGACACCCACTTCTTCTGAAAAAGACCAGCAAATAACTGCCGACTTAAAAATGAGAAATTTTTCGCAGGTAAAGGGAATGCAGCAAGCGCCACAATTAACAGGAAGTTAGAGAACGAATGTGGCATTTAAAATTGCCAGAGCGTGTCTCTCTTTACATAAATGATAAAATTTCAGCACGAGAGACTTATAAAGTTCAACGGAGTACTTCAATCTTGAAACGAGAATGAGAATCAATTCCGTTGAAAAATACTCAGTCCACCCAAATAACGAAGAAATGATATTCGAACAATTCGAAGTACAGTGTAACTGATATGTATAACGTTTATTAATAACACATGACCTCACTGAGAAGAAACACTAGTAATTGTTCATGGAAACACTGTGTGAATAAAATTCGACAAAATGACACGAATAATTACACCTGTTCCTGAATATGACATATTTGCAGAAGTTAATTTTGTTGTCATCTATATCTATCCATTAACAGTAATCACGAACAAATATTTGCGTCTTGACACCAGCTGGTTACTCACCAAATACGGCTTAAAACATATTCTTCACAGAAGCAACAATAAGTTTTAAAAAATTTGGACCAAGTGAACCCAAAGCCAACACGCTAATCTGGGACAAACCAGACACAAGGACAAGTTTTTGCAACGTAAGAAAACTAGAAATTTATGGTCTAATAATTGCCCATAAGAAGGACGTCTTAACTCGACAGTCGGCCAACAATGATACAGCATCCATTCGTAATTGTGAACACACGCAGTCGAGAAACAAATGGAGGCTCAGAATTTCTGTCCTACTCTTTCACGAGGAAAACACAGGTTATAATTTTATAAAAATTACCAAAATTTGAAGGTACTTGAAGGTTAGATTTTAACACGGGCTTCAAGGTTTGAAGGTCGCGCAAAAACTGAGGAGACTCGTACAAGGTGAAGTGAACTGCAACTAAATCAAATAAATGCATTGTTTTCTAGTAGAGAAAAAATTCAGCTCTCGCAAATAACGATGGGAAATGGTATAATAGAGAAAACTTATCACTTAAAATCTTTGGGAATAATCCTTTGACAAGCATTTCATTTTCAGTGACCATACATCATTCGTATATAAAAAACTTTCGATATCGATTGGCGTATTCCATAAAGTTAAAAATGTTTCCATCTAATGCCTCAAAAAAACTATATCATACACTTATTCACCAGTTTCTTCAATATGTAACAGAAGTATGGTACGAAACTGATAACATAAAGAACAAATTTTTTACTCTATAAACAAAAACCACAAGAGCTATCGGACACCTGGACTACAATGAGCACACTAACGACTGTTTTAAATGCATGAACATTTTTAAAATGCCCAACCTTTATCCGATTTCGCTGGGAAACTTCATATAAAAAATTATTAAAATAAGCAGTGACCCGAATCCCCATAGAACAATTTCTGCCCATTCAGTCCCTAAGATCATGTCACCAGGTATTGTAGAGAACAGTACCTTCTTATTACTCATGCGCCAAATCCCATCGCTGATTCTCTTTGTAAACACTAAATTTTAAAATTCCATTTCTCCAAACATGCATCAAAATTTCTCATATAAATCCTTCAAAGCTCATCTTGAGTCCTATCTCCTCTTGCTGTATTAAAGCAGTACACATAAGTTTGTCTGTGTACGTCGAACTATGTGGATATATACTCAAATATGTGTATGTATGTATGTAGCATTTTACTTTAGTTACTAACTCATACCATGTTTGCACCCGAATTTGTAATTTTAAGCTACTCATTCAGTTACTGTCACTTTTTTTAGTTGTGTGTAATCTTAAGCTTTGTATTATCTTTAATATACCATAAATTTAACATTCTCATTTTTACGCAGGTTGCCCTTTAAGCGTTGTAGCATATTTGGGCCCTCAAGTGACGTGTATTCTCAGATCTGACTTTTGTCACTTCTCATTTTATTGCAATACTGTGTCCGATGTAAATCTTGTGGTGAATACATGTTTCAAAGGCATGAAGGCAACAAATAACAGGGCTGCCGGTTTGATTGAAACTAATCCAGTATATAATGCAAAAATACACCAGTATATTTAATAAGCTGTACC
Organism: Orchestia grillus; assembly: GCA_014899125.1. Taxonomy (NCBI): domain Eukaryota; kingdom Metazoa; phylum Arthropoda; class Malacostraca; order Amphipoda; family Talitridae; genus Orchestia; species Orchestia grillus. Next base: position 8,849 of record VOMN01105774.1, on the reverse strand, counting down.
AGGAAAGCTACATTGTGATGAGAGGTATAAGGTCCGAATATAACCATGGTTATGAGCGGACATCGTTTTTTCCGAGTACCATGACGATGTGGCTGATGAGCATCGTCAAAAGCCCCGAGTTCCCAAAATCTCTCCGATAATATTAGTATAAAACGCCCGAATGAACTTACTACGATGTTGCTCGCATCTAGAAAATTTCCCCGCCTACGACTCAGCCGCGTTCAAAACTTCAATAGTCTTGACGATTGGTGTACATCCAGTCCATCCAGTAGAGTATGCGATTGTGTTGAAACTGAACAGTTACTGTCCATTCAGTTGAGTACACAATTGCGTTGAAACTTATCCAGTACACAATGAAGTATAATGAAACGATTTTTTGCACCGTCTGACACAGACATTTTCAGATGAAGAAATGCCGTAGTAGGAAATTTTCGTTAGTTTATACGAAGCTAAACCACGGATTGGCCCACACACTGGCATTGAGCATTTTTACGGTGCTGATAATGACCGGAAACTTGGGAGTCGCAGTGGTATCAAGATAGGTAAACATGCCCTTTATTTCGTAGTTTACGTAGCAAGAGTATCGGTCTTGGCAAGCATATGGCACAATTGTGTGGGTTATCAGAATGGGGTCTATATTTGTTCGACATAGCAGTAACGGCAATAATTTTGACATATAGATATCTATGGATATCAAATGTATGAATGCTATTAGAGCTTGCAGATACTCAAATACTGGCAACAATTGAATTTCTACCTATCACTTGTATGTATTTACAAATAAATTATTATGACAACCTAGCTGTATTCATACTCCACTCTACATGTATTCAGAGTAAGCATCGACTAATCAACATAATAAAAGCTTATGGAAAATGAAAATCATAAACGTTGAAATAATTCAACAACCACATTTGGGGCATAACTGGATGGAATTTTCGCATTCGAATGCCGCTTCCTAAGTTTCCGACATAACTTAGGGCCTCACCAATGAGTATGCATCAAGTTAAGTTACAGAAACCATCGATAACGTTATAATTAAGCAGAATTAAGATCAAGTTGCCCTATTTAGTTCATTATATAATGAGCTAAATAGGGCAACTTGATCTTCATTAAACCTGAATGTTGTGCACCTGGCTCGTCTGTTTTCTGCACTGCTTAATTATAACGTTATCGATGGTTTCTGTAACTTAACTTGATGCTTGTCAGATAATTATCTGACAAGCATGGAACAAAAAAAATTGCATGCGTGCTTAAAAACCTTCATGAATTTGCACGTACGTAGTGCAAAAAACGGTGTTCGCTAAAAAACAAGTTTTTTAAGTGACGAGACGGACGGTGAACGACCACGTTGGCAGCCGGTGAAGCAGCCAATTGCAGCGAGCAGAAATCGTGTGTGTGGGTTGCGGCACTACCCATGTTCGTGGCGACGGCGAGCAAACTTTTAAGTGCAAGAGCCGCATTAAAGAGTTCACAATATTATGGGACAGCATGATAGAGTAACTAAAATAATGTTTAATACGGACGAAATTAAAGATCCTCAAAAAATACAATTAATATTTTTCAATAAATTCTACATTCAACACAAGGAGGACCGCATAATTCCTTTGGTGGGTCCCCCTTTGTCCACCCCAGCGCTATGGCAACGAGGTCTATTGCCAAATGCGAGGTCTACATTCATTTTCTAAAATATTAATGAAAGCGTTTACAACGGAAGATGATGAGGCAGAGTCCAACGCGCGGAGAATACTACATCACAAAACCAAATAAAATTAAACCAGAATTTAATGAGAAAATACACTCGCAAAATACATCGAGCAGAACAAAAATATGCGAATCTGATTAGCTACGCGAATCAAAAAATTGAACGTAAAAAGAAGTCTGAATCGAGAGCTCCTCAAACTCTACTTATATTGAAAATTTATTGTCGGACGAAGGACCTCGAGAGATAGACAAACCGGGCGGAATAAAGCACATGAAGTGAAATCTGATTTCATGTTTACGTAACATTTAACGGAGTTTTGAAGTATTCAAACTGAAACGTTATTTAAAGCACAGGCCAAAAAATGTCACTGCAAGTTTTCATTGATTCATAAAAATACATACGATTATAGTTTTATCACTGCACTCATAGGTGAATTGGATTCTTAATTATATTTGGCTTATCTCTTGTGAAAAAAATGTTTCCAATCATTGATTACATCACGGAAAACTGAACAAATTATTTCAGTAGGTTATTGAAAAAATCCATGTACTATGACGACTGGAACTGTATGTGTGCGTCGCTTCATAGAAGTTCCATTAACAAATCCGTGGATGAAATACCCTTGAAGTTAATACGAGTTTCTTTACGAGAGATGAAGTGAGAAGTAAATAAATGATACGTATATGCTACACACATAAAAAATGTACCCATCGGCATCATGTAATCTGGCACGATCTAACGTTTTGCCGTGTGCCTCTCCAGCTGCAGCAGGCACTGCAGAGACCCTGGTAAAAATAGCAGAGCTTTGTGCACGAAGACATAGGCCGAGAAGGGCTGAACTTATAAAACTGGTTTCTGTGAGGTAAGAGATTCGTACTGGATCTATATGGATGGTAAGAAGCCTATTATTCTGTGAGGTAAGAAGTGTGGGCCAGATCTGCATGGATCGTAAGAAGTTCATTATTCTGTGAGGTAAGCAGTTTGGATCGGACCTATACGGATGGCAAGACGCCCATAATTCTGCAACGTAAGAACTTCGGACTAGAACTGCATGGATTGTAGTGAAGGGAAGAAGCACGCACCAAATCTGATCCACGATGTACGTCCTCAGTACCAACGTCGGAAATAGAGCATGGACAATACGAAGCCCATTACTCTGTTCAAAAGTTCGTGCCAGATTTGTAAAGATGGCAAAAAACCCACTGTTTTGCACGGCAAGAAGTCTGTCCAGCTCGAAATAGATGGTAGAAAACCCAGTAATGACTCGTAGGACCAGGGTTCACGATTGAAATCTACGCGACCCATGCGAAATTTTCCACACGTGAGAATTCTATAAACCCACGTACTTGGTAAGAAATTAAACTCGCAACTCCATATACTTCAAAGGAATATTTGTGCCCTTCGCATGGGTGTGATATGGTTCATTAGAAACTCAGATATGTACGATAACCGCGGCGCATCAATGGGAGCAGTGCGGCTTGAGAGAGAAAGACATGAGTGTGGAAGCTCACGACTCACAATATCCACCACAGTTGACAATAGACAGTGGGTAACATTTGCAGACGCATTCAAGAACTTTACTTCAACGGAAGTACCGGCAGAAACTTAAACTTTGAACTTCAGGAGAACTGTGAGACAGAATCTAGTGACGGCAGGATTGTAGCACTAAAATTTAAGCGGTTTACAAAAAGCAGAGTTGTGTTCCACAACCGCTCTACGATAACATACAAAAACATTTATTAGACTAGTGCATATAAAATAATAACAAGGAATAGAGATAACTAAAGTGTGTAATAACAATTCTCTAAAATAAAGGCTTGTATATAGAACTGTTATGAGCGCTGCTGACTTTACACTTTGGAAATATAAAACAGGATACCGCTGTAGAGTGTTTTAATAATTCAAATTACATGATTAACCCTTTATGATAATTAATACCTAACAAAACAGATACAGAGTGTAAAAGATTCACCTAAACTGATAAAAATAATCATAAACTAACGTAATCAAAGGAACACTATTGTATTTTAATACGTAACGTTGATAAACAGACATATGAACGACGACCAAAACCATAAACCTCAAGCTCAAAGGATTAAAGAACGTGTGAACCTTCTAACTTCATATGCATACAATGCTATTCTTGCAGGCGTAGAAATTCTTATTAAGCATCAAGTCGCGCCCGTCGCAGCCACAGCCGTGCCTGGGCGCCGCAAGAACTTAGGACGTTGGCGAATAGAAGTCAATGAAATTATGATAGACTACAATAACATACGTAGGGAGGAATCCACGCATTTTTAGTACTCACTTACTAGTCATTTCTGAATCGCCTACCGGCTGCCTAGTGGGAAAATATTCAGAAGACAAACGAGCTTTGAAATGAGGGTTAGATGCCATAACTAACAGGTTTGATTAGACTGAGTGAGACCTCAGTTACGGCAGACAAAATTAGACCACACTTGGTTTGATGCACACGAAGCCAGAGCTCGACTAAGCGCCATATGGCGATCGCGCCCATAAAAAATTCTGATTGGATAAAAATAAGGAAGGCTTTATCCTAGGCCGACGATTATTCTCAAGTTAAAAATAGTAAGGCTGTTCAGAGCAGCAGTATTTACTCAGGAGTTTTAGGGACTCCGCTTGAATCTGAGGCAAAAGTGAGCGTGTTTGCTGCTCCTGGCTACACAAGAGCATTTCAATGAATACCTTCATATGAACCAAAAAAATACGTATAAACAACTCTTCAGTAAATGTTTATCTCGAGGTTCAATGATGAGCGAAAACGGTGATTGATTCAACCCAGAATTTATGAGATCGTTCTGTTGCCACAGCAGGACTGAGTGCTCTGTCAAACGACACTTCAAGAAACGTGCCCCGTGTTACCACACAGAACAAGCCCCACTCCTCCCCCGCCCCACGACCTAGTACGACGAACTCTTGACAAACGAACGCAACATATTCACAACGGATTAACCTTCTGAATAACAAGCAGATTTTAAATGTCTAGAAGTTGCTCTTGCAAACAGTTTCCTTCGAATAACATTTAACAGTTGCCCTTTGACCCCTTGTTGTACACTCACCTAATACGGTTTTACTTAATAGGATTATAATTACTTTTACATTTGATGTGCGTTTGTTGGAGCGAAAATGGAGCATACCAACTTGTAATATTGTCCCGCTGTTTCTTTACCTATATAATGTAGTATTAGTGAGCACTAAAGAGAACACATGCATAACATGAACAAAATGTTAGTCAATTAGGAAAATAACTTGGGGAGTAAAGGGTTAAAAGAGAATATATTTAATTATGTTTGCGTGATAACGTTATCACTTTGATCTAAATGGAGAACGAGAAACAGAGGTAAGTTGAGTATGTGGAATTAACCAAATGGAAATAAAATATCGGGAATACAGTTTGTGACCTAACATACTGATGAATTTTAAAAAGAAAACATAACTTGAGTTTGTACTGAAGCATTAAATGCATTCAGAAACGGACTAACTTTAAGAAAAACTGACAGATTTTAACTTTATGCTCGTACAATCCTAAGAAATTTGGAAATTTAAAAAAATAGGTTAATTAATGAGAAACGCTATCACTCAACTAATTTGATGACAATCAATTCAAACATCAACAGAATTAGTACATGCATCAACACAATGAGTACAAGTATCAACGATGTTTGATGATTAATCATAGAAGTGTAAACCAAAGCAGAAGAATGGCGTACATACTGGACAGCCAGCGAGCTCGACAGCAAATTTTGGGAGCAAACTATTCCAAGTCTAACTTTTTCGCATGAGCATCTATAATTTTGGATACCCAAGTATACTTGTCAATTATGATTCAAATTAGTCTATGGGTTGCAGTGGGCAGCACTCGATGAGGGCCGCGGCATCTTGAGGCCAAGGAAGAAATTAATTCAGACTCAAATCGGCGCAAGAGAGAGCGTTACAGAGCACAATTCACCCCTATAAGGACCACTGCCATTTGTAATTTAAATTAGCAATAATACAGTTTAATTTTATTTATTTATTATTACTATCAAAATTTGGGCAAATATGAACCAAATGTGCATAAATATGAACGACTGTTCACGTTACATTTCGTTCCTTTAGAAAATAAGAGGGCCTCATATACATATATATACTAAGGGTACAATGGCAGTAATGCTGCAAACAACACTAGGGCAGTGTACGGGACGCGTCAGTAAATAAAAGCCCTGTATAGTGCGAACATAAACTTTGAATGAAATGAGAAAATTCCGGGATGCCAGTATGAAATGAGAAGCTCAAGAAATTATTCAATTCAGTCTCTGAACTCAATTTTTTTCGGTAAGTTTTTACCTTACTGAAATATTTCGTTCTCTTGACATGAAAGGGAACAGAATCATTTAATATTCATCTGAAAGTGAGCAAATGTGCCGCAGGAAAAATGTGTGTACATAGTATTAAAAGTAAAGCAATTCTAGTCCGTCAACTGCAAGAATACTGAATAGGGGTAAAGCCGAGGCTACGAGAGTTATTTTGCATGCAATACATAAATGCATAACCAAAGAAAAACAAACACCAACGCAAAAGCTATTTGGAGCTAAAATCGTGCAAAATACGAAAGGATTCACTCAAGAAATTGTGAGACAATCCCTTTTATATTTAGGGTACAAGCACACTTTTGAAACTGCTCATGTAAGAAATTATGTGCAAGAAAACGGGGAAGAGCATAACGAGAATTACCACAATAGAGTAAACAATAAAAATAACATAAATCACCCGAAAGTGCGTTAAATTAAAAGCAGATCACATATAGGAAGGCAGCTCGCACATCCAAGACTCACGAGTCGATAATATCAGTAACGAAGTCGTTGGAGCAAAAAGATCATCAAATAAGAGGAAAATAAGCTCAGCCAACAAGAGCACAGCAAAAAGCATCTGCAGCAGCAACGAAGCCTCAGAAAAACAAAGGAAAAACGACGGAAAAAGAGCGGCACTTCGCCTGAAATGTGGAACGCCCTCTAAAAAACCTGGCACGGATGGACGGTTTTTTTTCGACTAGGTTTTTATGGAGCATCTTTGTTGGGAAGCTTAAGGTGGCACGGTTTTTGGGGTGAATAGTGCTGGCGGATAGTGCTATGGGAGGTGGCTGAGGGAGGTGGTGGGGCGACGAGGCTGCGGTACATGGATTTGTGGAGGAGGAAGTTCTTCGTTCGATAAGAATGGATTATACAGGAAGACAGGCAGTGCAGCGAAGGTTGTGTAGTATGAGGGGTAGTGGCGTTCAATAGTAAACGGTTAAATGAAGTGCTAAATAATTTCAACGTGAGCATCAACGAAGTCATAGACACAAACACAGGCTCTACATCGCCCAGCTCTGAATTTGGTGATCGCGCGCTACATTGCACAAAAACCATTCGCGCTAGAGATGATCATACATTAACATTCACGAAAACTCGGAACCCAAACTTTCAGTAGAATTGCGACAACAAATTGAGACAGCGATCAAACGCGTCAGTAAATTATAGCAGAACCAAAAAACTTGCAAAAAACTGGCCCAACAGGTTACGTCATACAGGTATAGTTACAGCATGTGAATAAGATGATTACCCAGCATTAAATACTCAAGGAGATCCATATATGGGCCTTGAAAAATATGCTGTAAAACGCGTGGGCCATAAATTAGAGCGGAGGTGCAGCAGTCATGTATTACAGGTAGGAACTCTATATCAGTTATCTTGCGCGGAACTGATGAGGCCACCAGCGGCACTGGGTGCTAGAATGGACAGCGTGGACTCCCATGCCGGGCCGCACCAGGGCAGTGTTGATGGACGAGTGGCAATAGTCGAGGAGTGGCTGTAATGAAGTAGCAACAGTGAACGAGTAGCGGTAATGCAGTAGCAGTAATGCAGTAGCAGTAATGCAGTAGTGATCATGGAGTAGCGATCATGGAGTAGCAATAATGGAGTAGCAATCATGGAGTAGCAATCATGGTGTAGCGATCATGGAATAGTGATAATGGAGTAGCAATCATGGAGTAGCAATCATGGAGTAGCGATCATGGAGTAGCAATAATGAAGTAGCAATTATGAAGTAGCAGTAAGGAAGCAGTTGCCGTAATGGGAATAGTTATAATAAACGAGTAGCAAACGAAAGCACACTACATCAAGTTCTACACGATAAGAGGTTCAAAAGGTCAGATATGTCCGATAAGTAACGAAAATTATCCAGATAGTTTCTATTCGTCCCATGTAGGCTGTAAGCCCACTTTAAAAGCATTTTCTCATCAGTATCAGCTTCCGAGTTTTAGTCGCAGATTCAATATAAACTTCAGAGTTCAGCTGCAGTGTCAGCATCGGCTTTAGAGTTTACCCGTAGTATCAGCACCAGCTTCAGAGTTTAGCTGCAGAATCAGCATCAGCTTCAGGTTTCGGCCTCAATATCAGCATAAGCTTCAGAATTCAGCTTCAATATCAGCTTCGATATCAGTATCAGCAGTACTAGCGCAGTGGCAACAAAAACCAGTCGGGCAGCTCCCCACAAAACTCCTCTCTCGTCAGCGATAGAAAAACGGCTCATCACGCTCACGAAGCCGACGCTTCTTCGCAGTCTCAACAGGCAGATGATAGGATTGCCTTTGTTTTCTCCACGGTTATTTCAGAGAGGAGCGAAGCCGTGCATTGGAATTTAGCGATTATTTTCACACAATGAGCAGTGGGAAATGTATCTGTTGTATTAAAATAGTAAAAAGATGCGGGAATGCCTTGAAAGGTAAGAAGAACGTATATAAAATTTGTTTACTCGTATAGCACCGGAATTATTTTTGCAATAAGGCTGCAGTTAGTTTCGCATGAAAAACAAGCAGCAGCATCTAGAAACAGGTATATATATACACACATATATACTACCCGGCCAAAAAAGTCTGTCGCACCCTGGAGAAATGTGGATGTAATGAAAACAACCAAGTTAAATAGTTTATTGTCTACCTTTTACAGCTTTCATTCTATTAGGCATAGATTCTACAGGATTTTTCAAACAATCTGAACGAATATTTGTCCAAGTATGCACAAACGTGGGCCAGCACCCCTGGAAGAGTGAGGGGGACCAGCACCCCTGGAAGAGTGAGGGGGGCCAGCACCCCTGGAAGAGTGAG
>VOMN01105769.1:0-11560 GCA_014899125.1 Orchestia grillus | reverse complement strand
TCGAAAAACGGTTACTGGAGAACGGTGTTGAAGCGGTCTACATGCCTTCAATCCACGCAGACCTCTTCTTGCAGCAAAACATGTGAAGAAGCGTTTAACGTTGCCAAAGACCATCTTGACATTGGAATTGAGTTTCGGAAACGGGTTGTGTGGTCCCATGAAAACTAAATTGAACTTTTCGGCCGAAACGACGCACGTTATGTTTGGAGGAAAACAGGGACTGCTTATGATCTGAAAAACACCATCCTTACTTTTGAGCATAGGGGAGGCAGTGTCTTGGTGAGGGGCTGCTTCGTTGTCCATAGTGAAGGGTAATTTTGACGGAAAAATAGATAGTTCCATATTCAGGCAGATACTGGAGCAGAAGCTGCTTCCGAGCTCTAGAAAATTCTACGGTCGGCGCTAGTGGATCTTTAAGCAAGACAATGGTGCCAAACATAGGGCAAAATTAACAAAAGTTGTTTTTCAAATACGAAATAAGTGTTCTTTCGTGGCCTAGCCAATAGCCTGACCTCAATCCCACCGAAAATTTGTGGCAAATATTCCAAACTGCCGTGCACAGAAGTCCATAAACTCCTTGCTGATTGGAGGATCGCCTGCATGCAGGAATGGAACAAGGTACCTCAAACGGAGTGTGGAAAGTTAATTTCCAGTAACAATAATTGTTTGTCTCTGTGCTATTACTGCAAATAAGTGGCACGCCACTAAATACTGATGACTTGTTTTTAGTTTTGGCCAAATTTTTTATCTCCCGCACATTTTTATGTAGTAGATTTTCTGGTTGTCACTAAATTTTGCTGTGTGGTCTGCTAACATATTGACGTAAATACTTGTTCTCTGTCTGAACTACTAGTACTTTTTACCCCAAATCAGAGCTCGATATTTTCAAAATTCATTTGAAATAGAGTTGTGCAAATATGTATGTCCACACACTGTACGTATAGTAAGAAGAATACACTTATATGTATGAACCCGACAATATTCAAACCATCTGACGTATTTTCTCGCACAGCGTCTACTTGAATAAATCAGAACCACATATATCGCTTATTTCAAGCTATAGTTGCAGTACAAACATGTATGCTTTAGGTGAGGCTTGTGAGAGTCCAGGGACGATCATGTGTGTACTTTGCCACCTCCACGTCCGCCTTGGCTCGGTCTGATCTGTGGCACACGTCGCCCTTGCGATGTAGAGAGGGGTCCAAAAAAAGGAATATATCCACCATTAACAATTCAATAATTTTAAAGCAAAAAGACAACACTTACTAATCTCGTGCGGGGGTCTAGCGTATCTATTAAGTTCGCTGTGGGTGATGACACTCGCTTGCAATTTGCGCACGCGAGTCTTTTGTTTCGGAATTACAAATGATGAGTTCTTTTTTGGACCCCTCTGTGGAGGCGATCAAGTGAAGAAACTCTCTCCCAAACTTCTCTTTTTGTCGTCGGAGTGACGGCATTCTGTCGGACTCGATCATTTAGCGATCAATATTAGAGGCGTGTGTGTGCGCGCGCGCGTATGTGTGTGTGTAGGTATATTCTCTTTAATACATGTGACCTTTAATGTGTATGTATGTTGCTCAGAAAACCCTATTTTCTCTCTTTCTTTCTCTCTTTTCCTCTCTCCCTCTCTTGGTGGCTGTAGAGTTCAGAGGTGAGGCACTGCACTTGTTTTCTTTCTTGCTCTTTGCCTGCCAGTTAGTCCGACGCACCATTTTTTGCATCCATTATCTTTAAGAGAACCTGAGGCAGTTTGGTTGTCTGGGGGGCAGTCGACCATTGAATGAGTCAGGCTCAGACAGAAGACGTTATGTTTCATCGTGAAGTCGTAAAGTTGTTCTGTCATCCCGAGGTGCCCTCGGAAAATATTTCTTGATTCATCAGATTTTCTGCGCCTCAGAAATCAAAGTGCACTGGTTCACTCGCTTCTATAAATAATGCCATTGCGATTTTACCTTGTAGTAATTATTGCTGTAGCGCCCATCCTCCTAGTAAATACTGTTGTAACGATCTTTTCTTGTAATAGTTATTAATGTAGTGATCTCTCCTTGTAGTAGTTATTCCTGTAGCGTTCCTTCCCCTAGTAAATACTGTTGTTACGATCTTTTCCTGTAATAGTTATTGCTGTAGAGATCTTTCCTTTTAGTAGTTATTCCTGTAGCGTTCCTTCTAGTAAATACTGTTGTTACGATCTTTTCTTGTAGTAGTTATAACAGTAGCGATCTCTCCTTGTCGTATTATTGCTGTAGCGGCCCCACTTGAAGCAGGTACCGCTGTGGTGAGTTCTTGCACTGTTAAATATCACTGTAGCGAGCCCTTCTTCTTGTAAATGCTGGTGTAACGAACCTTCTTCAAATGATAAACACTAGAGTAGGGAACTTCCTATTATTAATTCTAGCAAATATTCCAGCTGCAAATACTGAAGTAGTGAGGTTTCTATCGCCAGATACTAATGTGGCGAAATTTCGAGAAGTAAATACTGATGTAGCAAAGTCTCTACGGATAAATACTAATGTAACAAATTTCTACGGGTGAATACTGATGAAGCAAAAATTTTAAAGGTAAGTACTAAAGTAACAAAGTTTCTAGTGGTAACAACTGATTTAACGAAGTTTTGAGGGGTAAACGCTGATGTAGCGAAGTTTTGGGGGGTAAACGCTGATGTAGCGAAGTTTTGGGGGATAAACGCTGACGTAGCGAAGTTTTGGGGGGCAAACGCTGATGTAGCGAAGGTTTGAGGGGTAAACGCTGATGTAGCCAAGTTTTGGAGGGTAACTACTGATGTAGCGAAGTTTTTGGGGGTAACTTCTGTTGTAGCGAAGGCTTGAGGGGTAAATGCTGTTGCAGCGAAGTTTTTGGGGGAAACTTCTGTTGCAGCGGTAAATTCTGACGAAGTGAGCCGTCAAGGGATAAATACTGGGGCAGAAAACCCTTTTTGAGGACTGTCAGGACAAAGATGAGTTCAGCTCCTGGTGTGTGAGGACGGTCCCTGAGAGGGGGACTGGCGTGTCCTGCCCTGCGGCTGCGGTACGGCTGCTCTGGTGCCCCCCTCCTGCCTGATGCCGCTGGTACCGGTGTTGTTGACAACTGTACAGTGCCACTATACACTGGGAAGTGGGTGTACCCACTAAAAAAAGGTACTGCCCGCTGGGAAGTGGGTGTACCCACTAAAATGTGGTACTGCTCGCTGGGAAGTGGGTGTACCCACTAAAATGGGGTACTGCCCGCTGGGAAGTGGGTGTTCCCACCAAAATGGGGAACTGCTCGCTGAAAAGTGGGTGTACCCACTAAAATGGGGTTCTGCCCGCTGGGGAGTGGGTGTACCCACTAAACTGGGGCACTACTCGTTGTGAAATTGGTTTACCAATATAGAGTGGTACTACTAGCGACAGAGCGGTATTACCAACGACAAATTGGGACTACTTGTAAAGAGGTACTTCTTGTAAAGAGGTACCCTGTACAAACTGGTACTTCTTGCTATAAAGAAGTATTACTCATTACAAACTAGTACTGCATGATATAAAGCGGTATTACCCGCTACAAATCGGTACTACTTGCTATAAAGAGGTGTTACCCGCTACAAACTAGTACTACTTGCTATAAAGAGGTGTTACCCGCTACAAACTGGTACTACTTGCTATAAAGAGGTGTTACCTGCTACAAACTGGTACTACTTGCTATAAAGAGGTGTTACCCACTGCCAATAGGTACTTCTCGCTGTGAAGGGGGTTGCCCGCTACAAAGAAGCACTCCTCGCTATAATGAGATGTTACTCCAGAGGGGCGTCACCAGCCACAAAGTGCCATTCTCATTCAGGTGTGCTGGTAACTCACTCATACCCGCGTCGAGCGTCCAGTTGACATCTAGTTTATTTATTAATTTGATACGATGCCTCGTTTTTAGGTGCTTAAATTTGGTGTGTTTTGCTTAAACTTTCCTAACAATTTCTTTACGTTTTATGCATAGTTCAATGGCCACTAAAGTCCATATGTCCGCTATAGAGACGAACATTTCTACTGAGGGCAATTACTGCAGAGACATACAAGCGGCCACTAGACAAAAAATCCGGCTAATACAGAGCTAAGCTGCGCGAAACTACAGGAGTACGTCTTAGAACCGTCACTGCTGCGAAGAACTGCCTAAAGCAGGGGTGGCCAACTTTTTACATACCATGCGTCAATTTTATGTCATACGGTTTCAGATGCGCCATAAATCTCTTGTACTCACCCCCCCATGGCTTAAGTCATGCATTATGAATAAGCTTAAGTTTTATCGCAAGGATGCATTGCGCCACTTCAAGTCATGCAATGCGCCACGTTTGGTGCATGCGCTATAGGATGGCCACCCCTGGCCTGAAGTCTTCAGCTGCATTCATTTTTAATTGGGGACGTGGCTGAGTTCACGCAGGTCAGGCTTTTGACCCTGCAATTACTTGAGGTATAAAACATGTAATTACTTTCATTCTTGGAGGACATGAGAAGATACATTGTTTAGGGAAATTCTTCTGCTCCGTTCCAAACTAGGGTGACTTGGCACACATGTCAGTAGGCACGAGGAGCGCCTGGTATGAGGCAGGCTCGAGACTTTAGTAACAGGAGCCTTCACAGGTCGGTGTCTCTTCTCTGAGGTAAATGTTGCTGTGGATGGTTCAACTGAAATTTATGGTACACGAGGGAAGATTTCAGCCATTAACACTAGAAGCAAGGACGTATTGGTCAATATGGTTCCTCCTTCTTTCCAAATGACCAAAACAGAATTAAGAAATTTTATGTCATAGAATAACATGTTATATTGTTGGATGCATGGATTAGAATCGGGATGAAATATTTTGTAACATTTAGAATCAACTTCATTGAGCTAAATACTCCCGAAATGAGCCATTTTGACCCATCAGTTCTTCTAAAGTTAGTTTTTGTTAATTTTTATTCATGCGCTGTAAATGCAGACGTAACTCTCTGTTGTACATAGTTGTTGAGGGACTCACAGCGGTAACTTGCTGTCCTGATGCTGGATATGTTGTGCACATTAATTGTACGTAGAATGGGAGCACATGTACGATATAATGCGAGAAGACTCCCATGTTTTGTTCGATTTAGTTGCACCCGCTCCTGAAAAACCAGGTATCGGTTTCTCCCTGGAAACAAGTCCAAAATAACTTTAAGTATACCTGCAGAGTTGACAAGAAGTACAGCATGCTGTTCCAAATGCCTAATTATTACTGACGCGTGCACGATGTGAGGAATGTGGGGCTAAGCTTGTTTTCCCGAGGGAAGCACTCCGTGGTTCCACCAAAACCTGTGTACGTAACCTAGAGTCGAACCCCAGCCTCGTCACTTGAAAACAGAACGCGTAGCCTCTGCGCCATGAAACCAACGGTTTCACTCTAAAAGTTATTGTACACTTGGTCCATACCTAGCAGTCTCACCTCCCATTGCTGTGAGGGCGCATGGGACACCAGCAGTACAGCTGTCCTGGGCGTCTCTGATGTAGGTGCTGCTGGGCGCACACGCGCACGTAGCTTTGCTGACGCGAGAGGTCAGTGAACAAACTCGATCACTCGAGTTTGTTCTTCAATAGATATTAGACTTACCAAACAAATTGTTTTAGCAATAACGCTGCATTTAGTTGGGTGAACAACCAGCTGTAGCCTTATGTGTATATACAATAAGGGGTCATTTAGCCTTGTGCGAAAAAGCTAGCAGCATCCTTTATGAATGTGGATTTTTGAATTTATATATACAGAGGGTAAACAGTTCACTGAAGTTTTTCGGAGGTATCTATTAGTAAGTTGTAGTTCTCAAGATGTAATTTTAACACCTTGGCTTATTTATTTTTCTGCATTTATCATTCCTAAAACTGGCCGTCTACTACTAGGTAGACATGTTTAGGGAGACAGAAGGTAGACCTGTGAACGAGCGCTGCATCGGCATGCCTGACAGGTGAATCTGATCCTAAATAGACAGCTCAAAGTATGTCTTACTCTTGGTTAGCGAGGCAGAGTTGCATGGACTTCATTCTTTTCAGGTTGGTTTAATTTTTACCGTTCTGAAGGCTTTCAGGTAGACTTTACAACACAAGGTAAACTTTACCTAAAGAGTAGCATTCCTGAGCTCTTGGGGAACATGATACCGAGACAGTGAAGCAGAGTCTCTTATTGATTGAATAACGTTGATTTTAGAGTCCTTTTGGTAGCAGCAAGCTTGAGGTGAGGACGCAAGTCCATTTAGTTCGAAGGTTTTCAAGTTACGCAGAGTTCTTTTCAAATAAATGGTAGCCTTCTAACACTGGGTATTCCAGCCTTGTGGCGTGGGGTGTGGTGGCGTCTGAGATGGCTCAGAGTTTCTGAACGTAGAGAAAGTTTTAGAGAGAAGTTTTCGAATAGTTTTTCAGTTTTATTACATGGATGACTTAGGTACTCTGAAAAGATTGGGGGTACCACAGGCCTGCGCTCACCACGCCCTCGCAGTGGGAATTTCAGTATCCTTAATATCCCGATTGTGCTTCCTCCTTATTTTTCACGACATTATTGGCTCGTGTCATGCTTTGTTTTGATTTACGGAAATACGTTTAGCCTCGTGGATGAAACTTCTTATTTTATTTTAACTATTAAAATCCATTTTTCGACTGCAGGATAAATTTGTATGAGATTTTCCTACGGTGGTTTGCATGCCGTGCACTCTACACACCTGCACCCACATCCTACTCGTAACTGCGATGTGCGTCCTTGTCTGTGTTAGAGAAGGATCTTATTAGAAACAAATTCCTTGTCGTTCTACAACTTAAGTTATCGCTGTAAGTGTATTTAGAGAAACCCAATCACAGTGAAACTTGGTATCCTCCACCCGCTGTGCCGGCCTCCACGTTTGGCTGGCGTGATGTTGCTAGTGGGAGTCCTCCTCGTGGCCAGACTTAGCTTGTTCACCATTTTTTAAATATCAAGCTTTGATCCTTTTGTCGTAATCGGAATGCTATTCATCAGTATTCTGTTACCTTTATTTTGCAGTACGTGCATAATTGCTTGTGCTTGAACTCGTACAGAAAAGTTCACGGTGAAATCGAGTCCGCACGTTCGGTTCTGACGTACTTCAAGAAATATAATTTTTGTCTTGCCTTCTTACATCCTGCGAACTTCAGTTTCGAAGGCGAGTAAGCGAGCTGCCTCACGTTCCAGGTGGCATGACAGTTGCTGGTCAAAGGAGACGGATTTCTATTTTCCGTGTTGGAAGATCAATTACACGGCAAAATGTAATCAGCTGCCACGTCTAGGGGTGTTAAAATGAAATATTTCTCATGTTCGACGGGGCATTTGTTTGGGCTTGAAATTCATTTCTGAGAGGGCTCTGCTACTAGTTCTTGACGAGCGTTATTTTATTTCTTCTCCTTCACCACAATCCACGCGGAATTTATTCCGATTTGTGAGGTGTTTGAGCTGTGCCGATCTAATAGATTGTAGGGTTTTTCATTCAGATGAGTTACGATTGATTAATATTACACTCTCAATTATGTCACCGTACAAGGTATCCCATAAAGAAATGCTTATTGTTAAAATTGGTTTATGAGGTTAGAATGTCGACAAAATTCAAAAAATTGCATTGCGCGTGTCGACAGTCTTATCCTCGCACTTATTTCTTTGTTTGTGTGGAAACAAGGCTTCAACCAAGTTGCTGCTAAAACAAAACCTCATCAAATTGTTTCTTTCAAACCGCCTGAATATTCAATATCGATTTAACTAAACAGTTGAATATGAATCCTAAAACTGCGTGCAAGATGTGGAAACGATATACAGATACGGGCACAACCTCCGACAAACCCATTCCTGGACGAACCATTCCCGGACGAACCATTCCTGGACGAACCATTCCTGGACGAACCATTCCTGAACGAACCATTCCTGGACGAACCATTCGTGGACGAAAACGTTCCATTCGTATTGAAAGGGTTGTGAGAGCGGTTAAGAAGGAAGTGGCATAAAATTCTTGCAGAAACACGAGAAATAGAGCAAGGTAACTCGGTATTTCGAGCTCATCTATGCACAGGTATTCAAGCCTGACTTGGGAGCTTAGTGTTTATAAAGAGCAAACCAAACAATTACTTTCACTGGCTTCCACGAAGAAATCGCATGACAGGGGCAAAATGATGTTGACCGAGATCCAGCTGACCGTCGACACTGCCTTCATCTGGTCTGACGAGAAGATCTTCGCAGTGGAGACTGTCCTTAATGATCAGAATGATAGACTTTGTGTGCTCGTGATGCCTGCACATAGCCGTGTGCATGAAACCGGCTGGAAAGATGATGTGGGCCGCAGTCGCGTCGAATGAATCCAAGTCTCCTTTGGTCTTCCTCTCAAAGGGACTGGAACACTCACTTTCACATCTAAATTCCAGCGGAAAATATCTCCTCTTAGATCTCTCAAAGCTTTGGAAGGAATTTCGTTTTCACTCAAGAAAAGGTCCAATCGCACACATCGAGTTTGACCCAGCAGTTGTACGAAGATAATTTCAACGGGTTTTGGCACTGGGGCATGTGAACTCTGTGGAGTCCAAGTATCAATCCAATTGGCTTCGTTATCGTTATTAGCTTTGTTGTACAGTGAGGCCTCTGTTGAATCCTTCTCAAGTGTGGCTGCTCTGAAAGATGCCCTTCAGACTTCGGGGTTTGTTTTGGATGAGGAAGTAGCACGGAATACATGCCACTCAGTTACGCGTCGTCTGGGTCTCATTCAAAGTGAAATGATGTTATTTTAAAATCTGATCAGTGTAATATGACATCAAAGCACATTTAAACCTGTGTGTCAAATTTCATGATTCTACATTTTTTTAATTTGAGTTTTGATAGATATTGAACAAGTGATTCTTTATAGGACACCCTGTAGGAGTGCGTGCGCAGCGGTAACTTGAGCTAAAACTCCTCGTGTTGCAAATCAGTCCAGAGCTTATTCGCTCATGTCAGGAATTTCTTGAGTTGATCTGTTTAGGTATAAAAATAACTATTTCTATCAATTTACGCATGAAAATAACTATTTCTATCAAATAGAATTCCTGGAGCTGTAGAAGTACTGGCCAAATGATGTACTTCATTAAAGATATTTTCCTCGGTAGATCTTGTGTTAAATTGAACTTTCGTATCTGATTGTGAGATGTCCAAATTTAGGTAGATCAGCAGCCCAGGTACCCTAGAGCTAAAGGAATGGGCAAGTGTGGCTCCTGTTTTCTGGCTCCTACACTATTGGTCCTGTACTTGGGCGCCTACATATACTACGTCATCTACAGGGTGCAAGGGCTGTGTGAGGCCATGCCGTGTTCAATTCACTACATACTCGAATCATTCATGATATTATTGTTGTATTTCAGATATTCTTTAACTGTAACTATGATGGTTTTAGGAGTTGTGAGCAGTGAAGGTCATTACCTGAAACCTTACATTTTTGCCCACAGGGTTTTAGGGCCAATGCTGCTCCATACATAGATGTTCTAAAAACGGTTGTTAATCTTTGAATAGATGAAGTATTCAATGGAAGGCCGAAAGTCTTTGAATAGATAAAGTATTCAATGGAAGGCCAAAAGTCTTTGAATAAGACTCAGCACCTTTTCAAAAAGCCGTAGTTACCCAAGATTGGTTGTCAAAGAAATTTTTTATCCGATAGGACCAGCGATCGAACCTCGGCTCAGGCGAGGCTTTTCACGTAACCACGGAGTGCTTCCCTTGGAAAAGGCAGCTTAAACCACACATTCTTCACAGCTCTTACCACACCAGTAGTTGTAAGGCACTGAAAACCCAACGGTAAAACGTGATGGAATTAATAAACGTTCTTTTTTTACATGTTCTTTTATGATCATGTTACTCCCTCCTTATGTGTGGGCCTCAAACTCGCCAGATTTAAATCCTGTGAACTAATACGTGTAGAGCGTTGTTGATATGGAGACTAATGGACATCCTGAGAGTACCATAGCTTCACTGCAGGCCGCCGTTGTTCAGGTGATGTCCGAGATGAATAAGGACTGCTTGGTTTCCTTGACAACGGCTACGGACCCTCATAGCGGCAGTCATTGAAGTCAAAGGTGGCTTCATAGAATAATTTCCAAAAGAAGTATCAACAATATCTGTACAAATTTAAATATGTATATTTTTTGCTAAAATACTGTTTATTTAACATACTAAAAATATCCTTAAATAACTGTCACGCCCTGTTTATTTTTATTATAGTCTTTATACTCTGGCACCTACACTATTTCTCTTATGCTGTGGTACTTACACTATTGCTCCTATGCTGTGGTACCTACACTATTGCTCCTATGCTGTGGTACCTACACTCTTGCCCCTAACCTTGGCACCCATATTATTACCCCAATATCCTGGCACCTATATTATCACCCCAATATCCTGGAACCTATATTATCACCCCAATATCCTGGCACCTATACTATCACCCCTACATCCTGGCACCTATATTATCACCCCTACATCCTGGCACCTATATTATCACCCCTACATCCTGGCACCTATATTATCACCCCTACATCCTGGCACCTATATTATCACCCCTACATCCTGGCACCTATATTATCACCCCTACATCCTGGCACCTATATTATCACCCCTACATCCTGGCACCTATATTATCACCCCTACATCCTGGCACCTATATTATCACCCCTACATCCTGGCACCTATATTATCACCCCTACATCCTTGCACCTATATTATCACCCCTACATCCTGGCACCTATATTATCGCCCCTACATCCTTGCACCTATATTATCGCTAATATTACCTGGTACCTACATGTATTATCGTTTCCATGCTTTAGCACCCAAATTAGCCTTTTTAGACCTGACCTTGAATTTGCATCTCAATAGAGATGACTTTTAAAAGTTCGCTTGAAATGAATGCATACTTTGCAGAAATAAACCCTTAGAATGATTCATGTTTTATATATGTACGTGCAGTTAAATTGATTCGCTTTGTGTGTGTAGTATAGTACCGTGTGATCATTAGTACACTCAGCGATTGTACATAGTGCAGAGGTGCGCTGTGCGGTAATGTGCCCCGCTTGGGGAAGCTGCATCTGCCTCGCCTGATTTGTACGTTTGACTAACGTTAATTGAAATTTTGAACCATGGTCTTCATTACGACGCTTTTGGTGCCCGCGCTTTATCCTCTTTGGATGATGTTTGCAACGCAATTTTTTGGGTTTTCCTGTTTTTTTTACGTAGAAACATAGTGTATTCATAACGTGGAGTGTTCGTGATCTGGTTATTGAAGCTGTCGTCTGGAAAATGGTCTCTTTGCAGAGCGCACGAGTTTTAAAACTGCTACGCCTCAACAGTTGCATTGTCGAGAGCTTCGTACCCTAGCGAGTGAATGTACTAGATTTGTATCGCCCTGGACGCCACATGTGGAGTAAAATGGAAGCATGAGGAAGGGCTTTGTGTTGCTTGTCCGTGATGCTGTGGCCTGCACTGCTGTGTTGCTTCCAGTGGTGCTGTGGCCTGCAACGCTGTGTTGCTTCCAGTGGTGCTGGGGCCTGCACCGCTGTGTTGCTTCCGGTGGTGCTGTGGCCT
>VOMN01105768.1:0-11077 GCA_014899125.1 Orchestia grillus | reverse complement strand
GTGGGGCGCAGCAGGTGTGGGGCGCAGCAGGTGTGGGGTGCAGCAGGTGTGGGGCGCAGCAGGTGTGGGGCGCAGCAGGTGTGGGGTGCAGAGATAAGAATGAGGCTTTGTGCTGGCAGGACGAGAGCAGTCCTCGCAAAGTGTGTTGCAGAAAAAAGGAGGAATTCATGGAAAAATTGAGAGGAAGCATTTGTATTCAATTTTGTTGTGGAAGCATTGTGAGTGATGGTGAGATACATCAACAAACTTGTACATTGCTGTGCTGCAGGGGGCGACACTGCGGTGCTGCAGGGGGCGACACTGCGGTGCTGCGGGGGGCGACACTGCAGTGCTGCAGGGGGCGACACTGCGGTGCTGCAGGGGGCGACATTGCGGTGCTGCAGGGGGCAACACTGCGGTGCTGTAAGGGGCAACACTGTAGTGCATTTTATTTTATTTGACATAATCATCTAAGCTTGGGCTTCTTGTCAGCCAGAGTGTGCATTCGTTGAATTGGTCCAGTGTATTTGAATTTGTTGCAGGTAACCTAGAAAAGTCAGTGACAATGTCCCCAAAGTTTGCAGCGTGCTGCAGTGCAATAGTTTGTATCCTCATTAACCGTTAAAAGTAATTGATTAAATTGTTATGAAACAATTTGTTCGTTCATTTGCAACCTCATGCTGGAGTATTCGTTAACGAATTCGTTCAATTTTACGTCCTTATTCATTTGTAATAAATTTTTAGTTGATTTGGTAGCTCTTGTTTCTTAATTTACTGGTTGTATATTTCTTCACTAATCCGTTTACTCATGTATGTATCGATGCATTTACCCATGGCATTACTGAACAAAAAAAAAAATAAGATGCTAATAATGGCTCATGAAAACGTGACACCAAAGCACTAGCCTGATGACAAGTTTGACATGTGTGTCGCGTGGAGTTCGTTGTGTTCAGTCCAGTTCATGAGGGTCCCTGGCATATCTTCTGTCTGTCGCCCCAACCACCCTTCATTGTGGTCGCAAATAAGGCTCCAAATTACTATGTAAATGACATCTCAATTGATGCTCTAAATAATGCTCCGAATGACGCCCAAATAATGCTTCAAATGACGCTGCAAATAACTCTCTTAATGACGCTTCAAATGACGCTCCAAATAACTCTCTTTATGACGCTTTAAATAATGCTCCTAATGACACTCCGAATAACGCTCCAAATAATGTTCTAACTGATTCTCCAAATAACACTCCCAATGGCACTCCAAATGTTCCAAATAAAGTTTCAAATTACCCTCCAGCCGACGCTGCCAAACGTTCACCACACCTTAGCAGTGTACGACGGTTCTTGTGATACACGTACTGAATGTGCATTTTTAATATATTTTCGCTTTCTACACTGATATAACGTTGTACAAATGAGAGGATTCCTGATAGGTTATCCAAATAATTTTTTGGTTCCTCCGGGTGTTCAGAGTATTAGAGAAATTCAGAAAGAAAAACAACATAAAATGAAATTCTCCACTGCTTGTTTGTGAGATCTTTTTTGTGACGGTCGTTGCGTCGATAAATATTTATAGAAAATACAGACGAAACAAAATTTTGAATGTAGTCAAAAAAATATGAGTAAAACTCTACGGTAAAAGAATCGAGTATTTAAAGTACTTGTCGTATCAGTTGTGGTGCAAAAGTCTGCGGTAAAATAAACTAATATTTCAATTACTTCTCACATCTTTTCAGTTTCAAAAGTACACGGTGAAAGAAACGAATATTTTAATTACTTTTTGAAATTAGGTGAAGTGAAAGTCTGGAGTAAAAAAACTTTTATTGGAATTATGTGTCTCATGGAACTGGGAAGAAAAAATATTCTGTAAAAATAATCAATATTTTATCTACACCCCTCGTTTTTTTTGAAAGGCGAAAAATTAAACATAATTTTAAACAGTCAGCTACTCCCATCCTTATTTAGCCCCTTAATTTGATCCTTGAATGTTGGCATTCATATCTCAGAGAAACATGGAGAGATCATAACTCAACATTTTTGAAGCAATGCACAAGTTTCTCAAGTGACGCAAAACACAAGCAGTGTATCTGCTCAATGAAAATCTAAATCGTACCATAAAATAGTAGTATGTATTCTATGTATGTTTTGTCCTAATGCCTTTTAATCTTTTCAGGGAACACATATATTTCAGAGTTGGTTTTAATGTTTCCTGCATATCTACGGTATCAAGCTGGAATTTTGTAGCATTAATATTAAGCCATTATGTAAGTTCCATTTCTAAATATCTAAATAACATTGCGCTGCTGTCAAAAAGAATCCTGTAAAACCTTATTTTAATGTTCTATGTTTATATTCTATTTTAATACGGAGAAATTGGCGTCATTTTAGAAATGTGTCAAAATATATAAATCAGTTGACCTCAGTTCTGTGTTTATCCCAGAAAGATGATATCTGCATGAATTTAGACATAGTATTCATTTCGGTTTTAAAAAATTATAACCTGGGCACCATAATTTGATGTTGTCGCACAATTGTTCCTGCAGTTGAAAATCACTTGTCTGAAACAAAGGGTAGAGCTTTTTTATCATGGATTCAAAAAATTATAGCTAGTCATTTTCATTGACCTACAATGTAAATAACTTCTGGCGTCAATGAAATTTTTGGAAAATTATCATGAAAACGTATTGCTTTATAAAGAGGCCCTCAAATTTACAAAAATATAAATCACACAAGTGAAACTATGTGAAATACATAATGCAGAAATCAAGGCAAATACGAATTGAAAACATGAAAGAAGAAGGGCTTGAAATTTGTGTATCAAAAATAAGGAAACTACTGATAAACTTCCTTTAAAGGAGAGACGAACGGATCATGATGAACGAATGAGCCTGAACAGTGTGACTGACTATTTTTGCAATCATAAATACTTTCTGGCTAGAATTAAGTTTGAGCTGACAAAATATGTGCATATTTCGAAGCGTCTCGTTGGACATACGGTTTCCGGAACTCAGAACGAGACACAAATTTACACTCACGTCTTATGTGCTAAATTGATAGACTTACTCGAATTAAGATGCCTAAAACTTCTTTGGGTACATTAGCAGGAAACACGACACCGCTGTGCGTTACTGAAACAGCTAAGCAGCTTTAGAAAGGTTTGTTTGGAACTGACAGAACTTTCCCTGGTCAAGAAATATTATATTATGCAATTATGTTATTGGGCAATATCAGTTATTTGTATTTTTACATCTTGGTCGTCTGTCATGGTCTGTTATCGAAAATAATAACTGGAAACTAATCATAAGGTATGTTTTATCATGTATGAATTTTGACGTCGGTAATGTATTAGTTTTAGAACAAATTTTTTATTTACAAATATATCTAAAAGTGTAGAATAATAAAACAAACATATAATTAATTACCAGCGGTATTATAATGCTATGCGAACCTTAATTATGCTGAACTACAGCCCGCTGTTATTTAATAATTTTAATATTTACTAATTGTTACAACCATTTTCACCTATTCTTGGTATAATTGTTAATTATCTATTCCATAAAAATTTCCTAAATTCACAGAATATTCAACTTTCATGATACGAGGGAGTAATCAGAGATTTAATGATAAAAAAGGCTTTTCAATTACAGAGAATATAATTACGGTAAGACTCGCGCTGAGCAGCGTCTCGCACAGTCAACTCGAGCCGCCTGCCCTTCCCTGCTGGAGGCCTAATTCCAAAAGCTGGAATTAAAAGTTCGAATATTGGAGGATTCTCTTCCGTTCCATAACAGAAAATGATTTAAATTTTCTTTCGGTTAGTGTAAGGCGAACTATTTTAAGTCAAATGTGATTAGCAAGGGAAATTAAAATTAAATTTGCTGGTAGTAGTAACTTTCACTTTCATTGAACGAAGAAAAGTATAAACTAAATGAAAATATTCTGAGGGGATTGTTCATTTTGCCTGTGTCGGAATATCTGTAAACTTAAATGCTCTGTGTTCATATTCATGAATTCAACAACATTGTAGAATTTCATACGGTTCTCATCATGGTTCATTGATACGAGTATATACTTTCACTAACTGAGTCTAGCTTAAATGAGCCACTCTTACAAATGATACATTTACGCGATTTTTGTAAAGGTACAGTGCAAAAACATTTCATTTTTACCTAACAAATACAACAAATGATGGAAAAAGGACTGCTTGCAACATAACACTGTAGCTTTCACTGTTCCATCACAAAGATGCTTTTCTGCATGATGTTAAACATTAATTTTAACGAATTATTATAAGTATAAATTAGCCGGCACACTCAAATAAAATTATTTTCATTTGAAGATTTTGAAGCTTACAAATAGACGAACATAGTCTTTGTCGTGAATAAAATGACAGAACGTTTTCCAAAATTACAACGCTATCGAAACTCGCAACTTAAAACGCAGATCCTGATAAGGCGCCACTCGTCACTCGAGTCACAGTCGCGGCGGCGTGAGGGTGTGCAGTGCTCCGCTCGCGTGCAAGCTTCACTCGCCGGCGAGTGTGAAATTTCCGGTCTAATTTCCCGAAGTTTGATCTTCTCTGATGACACGTTGAAAACATTGCGATTTTTTAGAATATCGCTCATTATGAAATCGTAGATCTTGTCAATTGCTGTCGTTCGACGGTCCTGGGAGTTTTGAAGGGGATAAGCTTGTGCTTGTATCGTTTGGTAATCATTGGAAATTCGGCGACGATCTTTAATGCATTGCGTCTCTTGAACTTGGCCAGCGACTACGTGCGTTCTTTAACGAATGATGTCCTTCTCAGGGGCTTATTCGATTCATTGGTACTGTGAGAAAATTCAATTAGTATTCTAAGTTTACATTTTGCAGGCTTTTCAATACAACCAGTGTTTTGTTTTAGGCTTCAAAAGCTGTGACCTCATTACAAGTCCATCGCAATACGCGACCAAATAAAATTCTAAGAAGGTTAACAAGATCTAACTTTTCTGTCCAATGAACAGTTTCAGACAAGTGAGAAATCCACTGAGGCAATTAGTTTTTTACTTGTTGCTTTTCCTGTAAAGTATGAAGATACTTTGTATAAAAACACTTATACTGAGCGCGTCAACTTCATATCAAAATTTCATCATTTTTACGGTGCAAATTCTTCGTGGTGAATCTGACTTCGAGTCTATTTTGTTATCTTGATAAGCAAATGCGTTGCATATTAGGAAATATTTTTGAAAAGGTACTAAAAACAAACATTTTACTGTACCATATATAATAAAGATGACTGATTTTCATGAGTCAGCTTTCTTTGCATACAGAAATTTTTGGCAAAAAATTGAAACAGTACGTGTAAAAAAAAGATCACAAAGAACCAATAACAACAAACTTTAAAGAAAGCAACTTTCCTGCCTAATTTATTGGAAGTTATAAACGAAAGTTATATAACTTTTCCAAAAAATTGTAGTGCTGTTGAGTTCGTGGTGTAAAAGCTCGCAAGTTATGATTTCTATTTACGTGTAAAGTTAACGGTTCTGCATCTTTAAAAAGCACGAGATTCAATTCCCGAATTTAAATGGTTTGATTCGAAACCATCACGACGAACGATAATTTACTGGGACACAAAATACTTCGTGAGTTACAGAGTTACGTTTCTACACATCACGTGTTGTCCTCAGAAAGCTTTTCTTTTGATCAATGTGGCATAATTGTAGCAAAAATTGAGAACTGGTGGTACAATGTCCGTCGAAATATTTCCTGCGGGTATCATATTCAGTATATATCAACATGCTTTCCAAAAGTACTACGAAAGATGTCGTCGATTAGCAAAAGGAGTGGGACGGTAATCTCAGGTATAATCATCTCTGTTTTCTTTATTCTATAGCCAGCGGTGAAGAAAGGATAGACCTGCATATCTTCAGTATTCCTGAAGGTAGTTAATCAAAAAATCCGGAAAATATAAAGTAAAATATAAAAACGGACGAGATGACAACAGAGCGAGTCAATAGAGCCATTTTCAGGTCCTCAGTCGTCAGACCAAGGAATTATTTTTCTATGATAACACCGCCCTCTATCACATCATTGAAGCAATGGCTCTCGATAGCGCACATGTAAACACAGGGCTTAACATCAACGAAGACTCTGACGTTGCATTTTTTAGACATCGGAATTATCGATTATCCGACAGATCAAACTAAGTTTCACTCCATTTTCGTGAAAATCTTCAATTACTTCAACGTAATCAAATAAACATTACCTAGATTTGTGCATTCAAACCATCACACGAAAATTATCGTAAAAGCCGCTTCTACACTTCTTTACCAAACGGTCAAAGTTAAAAAGGTTTACGGTGGTGGCAGCTAAAAGCATGGAAAAAGGATCACGTGTCCTCCCACTTGCCGAGTCATGCGGTGGGTCAGACCGGCGTTTATGTGGAAACTTGGAACTTCTGCTGTGAGTGGCACGCCCCTTTCCAATACTTTATTGAAATGTGTTACTCAACTCAGTAACAGTCAATTTGCTTGGAATGTCTACCAGGAGACCTGAAATAAATGCGACAAGCTGAATATTAATCGCGTCACTACAATATGTCAAACCCTTGTTTACATGTTTTTTTAACGAAATTTTTGTTCGTAATCAAGGACATAGAAATAAACATAGCTCGTGAAAAGTTATCTTTAATTGAATATGCTTGAGACATTGGCATAGATAAATTATAATTTATCTTTTGATAAAATTTATTGGATTAAAAACTGATGAAATAAACAATACGAATGTTAAAATATAGTCTACCAAAAGTTTACAAAGTCCAAATCTGAAATTTGAATTGGGGTACAATTATTCACTAATTTGACCACTCATTTGGGGTATAATTATTCCCTAATTTGATCATTTATTTGGGGTAGAATTATTCCCTAATTTGACCACTTATTTGAGGTACAATTTTTCCCTAATTTGACTACTTATTCAACTAGAAATGAGGTTAACAATACAAAATTGACCTTATAAAAAAGACGATTGAGATTATCACAAAGTGGCTTGAAGTTCAAGTGAACAGACTTCTTGACTCTCCTTTTTTAGAATAAACGATTCAGATACAGCCAATGTTAATTAATTCAGACCAGATATGATGCTATGAGGTTTTTCTTGCAGTGCATCCAAATAAAAGACGAATAGAATCTGCGATAAAAAGTAACTTGATTTGTAATAGGACATGAAAAAGAATTATCTGTAAATCTGATTCTTCATGAAATCACTTGCAGATTATTTGGAACGGTCACTGTATGTCCGGCAGTTCTCGATGTGTACATGGCTTATTTCAGCGTGCTCGATTTGGTTCGTGCACGTCGTTTTGGATTACAGGCTTTCGAAATGTGCGTGTACACGCTCGTGCGCATGTACGTGTACCCGCTCGTGCGCATGTGCATGTACACGCTCGTGCGCATGTGCATGTACACGCTCGTGCGCATTTTGCTGTCGAGAGTTCGCATTTTGAACGCTTGAAGCTAAAATATTGGAAAGTAAACCAAATCGGACCCCAAAAAAGTAAGATGTACCTGCACATACTAAAAACTACTTGCAATTGTATATCTACAGTTTAGCATAAACAGGTGCCACCTGCCAAAATAATTCATAAAAGAAAGGATGTACGGGAAAATAATGTGCTGACACCTAGACTGTAGTGCTGGGAAATGTGTTGGCGCCTAGACTGTAGTGCTGGGAAATGTGTTGGCGCCTAGACTGGAGTGCTGGGAAATGTGTTGGCGCCTAGACTGGAGTGCTGGGAAATGTGTTGGCGCCTAGACTGGAGTGCTGGGAAATGTGTTGGCGCCTATACTGGAGTGCTGGGAAATATGCAGGCACCTGGACTAGAATTCCGGGAAAAGCTTGCCAGTTTGATGTCGTATTCCAGTGAAAACAAACATGTGAAGTGGAACAAAGATACAACCGGACGCAATGCTGGCGAGTAGCGTGTTGCTCCTCGGAAAGCTTACCACAAATATATGAGCTGTAAATGCATACAAACTCGTACTATATCGCAGGTAACCTATTTTCTAGAAATACGTTCGTTGTTCGCTCAAAAAAGTTATTGCGAATCACTTCCCTCGATCTCGACCATCTCTCGGCAGCATTCCTGTTAGTGTAAGACCACACTTCTTTCTTGACAATCTTATCTCGGCCGTAGGGAGTTTGGACTTCTACGGTAAATAAAAGAGATTTACATATTAAGAAAATGCTGTTTGCAGTGCAATATAAGTTCGTTTAAATTTAAAAAGAGAAATGCTTTTTATTTGGGGTACCTACGTCAAAATAAATTGTCAACTTTGATAATTTTAAACCCACTTGCGACTCTCAGATGAAAAATGTTTTTAAAAATAGCAACACATTTTTAAAGAAATTAGAATTTGTGTCCACATCTTATCCATGCTGGTTTTGTGAATTGTAAAATTGCACCCACCATTTACGCTTCATTCATCCACTCCTGGTGAATCCGTAATTGCTGTAATGGCGTCATATTAAATTCACGCATATTCTCCTGCACACAAGTCCGATATTTCATTTCTCCAAGACTCACGAGTTAAAGCTTGGCGTCTGTACCCTTCCCACTTATGTATTGATCATTCCAATGCCCATATTTTACGTTGGATGCTTCCATTTGCTATTCTTCAGTACCTGGTGCGCTCCATTCACGACCTCGTCTCAATTTGTAGCTCAATTTATCATTCCTCCCTCTGGCAGTTCTAATTAACATCCTTTCACAGTGACAGTTCCTATTTATCTTCCGAGATGCAGACGTTCATCCATGGCGAGTTTTTCCGCTCGAAACTGTATTCAAAGTCATAGTTTGTTTGGCATCTAGCGCAAACGCTGCACGTCACAGGGTTTGGCACCTAGGACAAACACTGCAAGTCACCAGGGAGACTGGCTAGGAGAACCATAACAGGTAATCCTCGCTATACCTGTGTTTCCTTTATTTTATGCATTTTGGCCTGGGTTTGTCTCTAACACAAAAGCGTAAGTTTCAAATTTCTAAAGGTAAGAACTCTTTGGTTGATTTGAACAATTTTGAGCGTAAACTGATTCGTGCATGAAATTAGTACGACGTGTATCGAAAACAACCAGTAGTTATACATCACTTATAAATATACGAGTATTTATATGTGTACTCGTGTGTTTCAGTAGTCATTCTTCAGTGTTACCCGTTTTCATTCTGCACAAAACGTCGTGCTACATGTAGAATGACTTTTCATGTAGAATGACTTTTCATAGAATTAATGAATAGAATGCTCAGACTGGCCGCTGTGAAAGTTGAAATTTACCAAACAGAGTTTGCAGCCACGGACCATGCTAGGTTTTGAATTTTTACCTTCAATTAGAATGATCTACGTGAGCACTGCGGAGACATTTAGAACGGGGTGAAATATGGGAAGACAAACTGGTCGAAATTGTTTTTGGGTTATGATTTGCAACAGTGAAATTTTTTCTCAGAACTTGAGGCGCTGTTGGATATGTGTTGGCTTTTCTACCTGGACAAGCTCGTCGTGTCTTGCAGATTTTCAATGTAAAAGTTTCAACTGTAATTTTTTGCATATGCACAACTGCTAAATTTTACTATTCATTTAGTTTCTAAACGAACCTAATTGTACGGGCCAAATAAAACACCTTCATCTCATTCAAAATAAGCGTGCAGAGTTAGCGGCGAGGAGCAAGGGAGATCAAAATTGTTTAAGTTCCTAGTTATGGTTGCATTTCAATGCAAAATGTAATTATCGTCTCTTAACAGCAAGCAACAGAATTCTGAGTCCTGAATAGTCAAATAATCTCATTTCGGTCAGGGCAAGATTATTGTGAATCAAAGCAATCGAATGTTGTTACCCTGTTCTATTGCATTAATTATTCGTTACAGAAAAGGAACAATAGAATAACTCAAAGTTAGGCTACCGAAGAATAAAGTTGAGCATCAAAAAATGAAAGCTGACATTTCATGTTTCGCAAGCCCTATGGAGATAATATTTCGCCTCGTACGCGAGCCCCTCATGCTTCACTTCCAGCGAGTTTGCAAACATGGAAAAATTTCCCCAAACGGCCGAAGCGAGGCAATATGGGGCAGTGTTCATGGGGCGGCTGAGGAAGCATAACTCTGCCTTGACGTGACGGCGCGCGGGCTGCAGGAGCGTCATCCCGCCCCCCCCCTGCATTACGCCTGCGTGCACGCCTTTGAATTATTTCTAGGGATCTCAACTCAGTAAAAAAATTTATGAGCACGTGGGTAATTTTGATATGGCACGAGGATAATTTCGATGGGGCACGTGGGTAATTTTGATGCATCACGAGGACAATTTCTATGAGACACGTGGGTAATTTTGATGTGGCAAGAGGATAATTTTGATGTGGCACATGGGTAATTTTGATGTGGCATGAGGATAATTTCGATGAGACACGTGGGTAATTTTGATGTGGCACGTGGATCTCATTTCCAGTGATTCTTGGTCTCGCACCTCGTCGTAAGTCTCAGTGGCACTCGTGGGGCCCCATCAACTTTTCTCTCATAAGCGCGCCCGACCGGGAACGTTCGCATCTCATTTCCACTGGATGTTTTCTTGCACTTGCTTCTCATGAAGTCTTAAAGGTGTCTCTGTACCGTAATTCCGTCGCGGTAGGTGGTGAGATAAATCATTATAGGGTGCTCTATCGTTCTGCTTTACTGAAAAGGGGGCAACATTTTCTTCATCAGAAACGTACTATCTGATGCTTTAGAAACGCTGTTCAGTTTATATAAATATCCAGAAATACGCTCCTCAGAGATTCATTGTCGAGATAGGCACCATGTTCATAGCTTCTGAAATTAGTTTAGCAGCTAAAAAAGCTGAAAGTAAATAGTGCAGAAAGGAGGAATTGAAGTTCAACTTCCATTATTGAATTCTTTGCGCACTGATCGCTTAGTAATGGACAAATGGCACGCATCATGCCCTCTATACACGTGGCATGCATCATGCCCTCTGGGCACGCGGCATGCGTCATGCCCTCGGGACACGCGGCATGCATCATGCCCTCTGGACACGCGGCATGCATCATGCCCTCTGGACACGCGGCATGCGTCATGCCCTCTGGAC
>VOMN01105767.1:0-26156 GCA_014899125.1 Orchestia grillus | reverse complement strand
AGGAGATATAAGCTTTCAAAAAAAGGAGTACATTTTTTTGGAACACACTGTAGAAGTCGTCCGGGCAGGCGCACCACCTCTATTATGCCAGCAAGTAGGGCAACAAGTAGGCCAGCAAGTAGGCCAGCAAGTAGGGCAACAAGTAGGCCAGCGAGTAGGCCAGCAAGTAGGCTATCAAGTAGGCCAGCGAGTAGGCCAGCAAGTAGGCCAGCAAGTAGGCCAGCAAGTAGGCCAGCNAGACCAGCAAGTATGCCAGCAAGTAGGCCAGCAAGTAGGCCAGCAAGTAGACCAGCAAGTAGACCAGCAAATAGGCTAACAAGCAGGCCAACATGCAGGCCAGCAATTAAGTAGGCCAGCAATTAAGTAGGCCAGCAAGTAGGCCAGAAAGTAGGCCAACAAGTAGGCCAACAAGTAAACTAGCAAGTAGGCCAGCAAGTAGACCAGAAAAGACACTTAAAGTATTTAACTATGCAACGAGAGGTCTCTTCCATAGGCATTCACGTATGAAAATTGCACTCTTATCAACAAATTGCTACTTTTATAAAAGCACAAAAAATGTTACTGAATACCTTCTCTCTAAAACAAATATTTCATGTGTAAATATGAATAGTGTGAAGTAGACATTTTACAAATATCTGCGGTAATTCTTTTTCATTCAATGCTTGACAGCGCCTACGGGGCTCACAGGATCACGTCAAACTTCCTGGACCACACCACACTTTCTGTACCACACCACACTTTCTGTACCACACCACACTTTCTGTACCACACCACGCTTCCTGGACCACACCACACTTTCTGCACCACACCACACTTTCTGTACCACACCACGCTTCCTGGACCACACCACACTTTTTGTACCACACCACGCTTCCTGGATCACACCACACTTTCTGTACCACGCCACGCCTCCTGGACCACACCACACTTTCTCTACCACACCACGCTTCCTGGACCACACCGTGTTTCCTGGACCAAGTCATACTTTCTAGACCACGCAACACTTCCTGGACCACACAACACTTCCTAGATCACGGCACTCGTCTTAGATCACGCCGCATTTCCTGGATCACGCACACCCCTTGGACCTCACCGCACTTCTTGAACAACGCCACAACCACACTTCCTTGACCACGCCACACTTTCTGGACCACTCCACACTTCTTGGATCACGCCCTCTTCCTGGATCACGCACACTCCTTGGATCACGCCACACTTCCTGGATCATGCCACACTTCCTGAACCACGCCTCACTTTCTGGACCACGCCACACTTCCGGGATCGCGACACAGTTCTTGAATGAAGCCACACTCCCTGGACCACGCCTCTCTTCCTGCGTATTTGTCCCATGTTAGGGCTGGTATCGTGCTGGGCGTTACGCTGTTGGACAGCCTCATTATGAGGCTCGTTAATTATTGCTTATCAGCGTTGCTTTGTTGTTATTGCTTATCAGCGTTGCTTTGTTGTTTCAATGCCTTCAAGTTTCGTTCTAAAGTTGCTCCCGGTGAGAGTTCCTGCTGCTCGGCAGAGAGCTCGGGTGAGAGTTCCTGCTGCTCGGCAGAGAGCTCAGGTGAGAGTTCCTGCTGCTCGGCAGAGAGCTCGGGTGAGAATTCCTGCTGCTCGGCAGATAGCTCGGGTGAGAGTTCCTGCTGCTCGGCAGATAGCTCGGGTGAGAGTTCCTGCAGAGCCTAGGGCGACCTGTGCTCCTAAATCTTCACTGCCTCAAGTTACACAACTTATTTCTATAAAGGTGGAGTGCTACTTGACTACCTTCACTTTGGTGCTCTCAAGCTACGCTTCCAATTGTGCGAGCCTCCAGCGGTGCTTCGTTGCTCCTGAGCTCCCCTCAAGCAGCTGCAGCTGCGCCTGCTGAGCTCAGGACCACCACACACTAGCCGCTGCCTCAGCGAAGCACCCCTGCTTCTCCGCTCGATAAATTACCTCGGCACCCGTGACAAACTGCTCCCATTACCTCTTATGCAAGGTTTTCCTGCGCTCGGGGTATGTAAATGTGTTTATTTGGAGCCCACCGCGGAGAGGGCGCCCTATCTAGCGGAATTATTGTCTTCAGTTGTTCTGGAAACAATGTGCGTTTTCGAACAAAGAAAGTAACATACATTAATGTATCTTTCCCATGGTTTGAGTCACTGGTGGGAATCTACCTTTACTGTATGTAGGTCTCATGGCGTACTGCTAGCGATATGGCCTTCGTAACCGGGAGGACCCCAGTTCGAACCTTGGCTCAGGAAGGTATTTTTACGGTACCATGGAGTACTTCTCTCGAAAAAGGAAGCTTAAACCACACATTTCTCACATTGCTCACCACACCAGTCGTAGTAAGGAATTGAAAACCCAACGGTAAAACGTCTTAGAATTAATAAAGGTTCTAATGGTTTTCAACTGTAATGTCGTGTCGCAGGATTTCTTTTCACTATCAATATTTTCTGAATATACATACCTGTCTGTCCTTTTCTACTTCAGGAAAAGTAAATTGACTCTAGAGTATGTTTGTTGTCTACAAACAATTATTTCAGCAGTAAACTAGTTGATGCTACGCCATGAATCCCTCCTGACTCTCAAAATGGTACTGTTTTTGTTCATAAATGTTCTTACGACATTTATGCGTTGTTTTACAATTTCATTTTAGATATATCATTCTCTCAGATTACATGGGGTACAATTAAAAATAAATTAATGTTGAATTAGTTTTGTCTTGCGATTTACGCTTTATTAACATGCTGATTTCAAAACTTCAGTTTTAATTTAGCCCAAAGTTTTCATCTTACCTTCTTAGTCAGCAAAATTGCATTGTTTAGCCGTAGGTAACAAGACTTATCAGCTGATGACAATCCGATAATTTACAGCTAGCAACTTTTTCATTCAAAAAAATATGAGACAGACCGGTGAGAGGCGTGCACACCTCCACATAGGTGACTGCTATCATCTTCTGTAAACGCGAAGTTGGCATATTACTTAAAATTGTTTTATTTCCATGGGTATTTCATTAGTTTCAAATCGTGTCTGACCCTGCTTCTTCTTGTTGTAATTTCATAAATAGTTCCAATTGTTTTTGCAATATCTTTAGTATTTTCACCGTTCCAAATCAAATAGGAAAGAGTTGCACGTTGGCCAACAAGCAAATTTTGCACATTTTAAAATAACACTGGGTTATCAAGACAAGCTGTGGGCGTAGGGTGCTCAAGGAGTGAGGCAAATGTTTACGGATGGGGAACAAAGGTTATTTGCTATAGGCGAAAAAGCAAAAGAATCATTCACCCACTGGTACTTTTATTCAGTGTCAACTCCAAGTCATACATG
Source organism: Orchestia grillus (assembly GCA_014899125.1). Classification (NCBI taxonomy): domain Eukaryota; kingdom Metazoa; phylum Arthropoda; class Malacostraca; order Amphipoda; family Talitridae; genus Orchestia; species Orchestia grillus. The sequence continues at coordinate 22,838 of VOMN01105767.1, read as the reverse complement.
GAAAAAAGTAATGTAAAATAACGAAACCTATCATCAACTTGACCTCCAGTACTTCATTCAGCTGAAATCCCAGAGCCAGTTTTCATTCAACTGTCCTCTCTAAAAGATTCGTATGATGTCGAAGAACACGGCGATAGCTATGATCCAGATTATGAAATTGGGCAAGATTCTATTCGCAAGACGTAAGGGGTTGTGAGATTAATGATTTGGCAAGTAATTTGGGCTTATCCAATGAATCCCAGCGTCAAGATTGAATGATAGAAAATTACATGGCAAGAAGCGCATGTATCATACTTTTGAGCTGGAAAAGATATGTTTTTGCCTTACTTTTTAAGTGTCAGTAGCTTTGTGTGTTGCTGTAAAATTCTGATCTACAATCCATCTCAATGGCGACTATTCATTCATTGCTCAGAGCGGTGCTTGAAGTGTCTTTCTCCCCAGTAGTAACTTATTTGGAGCTGCCCCAGTTGGGCATTCAGTTTATCTTCGTGAAAAACGTGGAAACGCAAAGATCGATTGTCATTGAGTAGATACTATGCGACACAGACAATCGGATCTTCTGTGTTGACCTTAAAAATGGTATGCTTAATTCTTGGTCAACACTCTTGGTGAAAGGGCTCCAGGCAAGCTTAGGGTTGAGACGAAATAATCTCCGAGATCTGAACCTTGGGCCTGAAGATCCCAACATTCTACATGAGCCCCTTGTTGACAGGAAAAAAATAATACTCCTACCTCTGCACCTTGAGCTGGGCCTTATGAAACAGTTTGTAAACGCATTACAAACTGAGGATGATTGTTTAAATACATCATCTTAACATTTCTTGGACTGATTATTAAAAGAATCAAGGCTGGTGTTTTTCAAAGTCCAGAATTAACTAGAACGATGCAAAACGCTTGGCTGTAACGTGAGCATCAAACTTCGTTCTTAACACAGCCATCTTACCAGCCTCCGGGAAAACCTTGGTGTTGTCTGTGACGAGAGAAGTGAACAATTTCACCGAGGTTTCAATGTCAAGAAAGAACGTTATCAGGAAAGGTGGGATGTAAATATGATGGCTTTAACTGTTGGAATACTATGGCGATTGTCCGTGGGTTGAACGCTCTAGAAAACGCTACCAGAGTAATTTTTTATCTCAATTTCTTTCAATCAAATTTATTTACAGCAGAAATATCCTTCATGAAAATGAAATAGATTTTCATGAACAGTGGAGTCATGCAATTTTCTTCCTATCTCATTGTAAACGTCAAGTTATAAAACACTTTAGGTTTTAAACCTAATGTGTTCACATCCCCATCTTCCTATCACCATGTTCACAAATTTGACTTGGTAAAAAATCTGAGATCAATTGTAGATTCAGCAGCAAGGAAATAGTTAAAAGCAACTGTCAGACTTTACTCAACAAAACTATGCTTCCTCAGTGTTATTTTTCGAGTTTCATTTTCGCAGATTTTTCTTTTCGAAGCACTTTTCGTCATCCATGTTTATAAACTGATCAAATAATCTCATTATGAAATAGTTTGAAGAAATTGTTTAATAATATCCTTTACCAAAAGAGTCCGAGAGTAACCCCTTTTTTTAATTTCATAAAATAATTTGAAGGTTTTTCAAGAAATGTATCAGCAACTCTGTGTGTCCTACACATGATCGAAGAAGAAGTTCTCAGGTCGACTTGGCGCTTACGACTCACGCTTTGCTTCTTTTTGCGATTTTGAACCCAATATAACCGCACTTCCTGATCTTTTTTTTAGACCTTATTTTTTGCACTCTTTTTTCTCCCATCACCTTTTCTGGACAATCACTTTGCTGTACGTCCTAGCTTCTCTTCAAACGTTTTTCTTCTCAGCAGCTCATTTCGGCACACTTTCCTCCCTGAACACACTTTTTTCTGCGAGGTATCCTCATCCGTTAGCCTTTGGTGATGAAGGTGCCCCAATTTGTTGCCAAGTGTTTTACCCCCGAGCGAGTGAGAGGCGAATTGCACTCAGAAGGCCCAAAATTAAAGGAACATTGAACTTCGCTCCACTAGCTCTCTTCAAATAGTAGCAGTTTTCTCGTCTACCAAGTGGCCACCTATTTTGTTGTTCATCCTGGTTTATGTGAGCAGCCTTGCGTTATTTCGGAGGTTACTTGTTGCAAAAAAAGGTTGGGATTACGTTTTCTATTTTTTGTTGCTTACCAAAATAATGTTGTGCGTTAATACATAAAGCTCAGGGTGAACCCTATAATTTGTCATCTTTCTCTAGTTGTTCTGATTCAGCTGTCTCAAAATGAAACCAACTTCTTACAGTATTATGGGATTTCAACCTTTTTTTTTCTTAATTCATGTGAGCTTATGGAGCATCGTGTCTTGGAAAACATTGTGAACGAGTGGTAGATTCAATGGCCAGGAGTAAGGAAATTTTAAGGTTATGTTCGCTTACAGTAGGAAATAAATTTTGAAAGTAAATTAATCTGCACATCAATTTTTTGCGTTCGAGAACCGGTCTAGTACTACATTCATACAGCAGAAAAAAATACCGCTCATTTTAAGTTATGATGCTTTTCATCAAATAATAATGCTTTAGAACTGAAACGTATTTTGGTATGATTCTATGTTGCAGGTTGGGGTTGGTAGATATATGTCTGGCTAGGAAGCATTGTTGATTTAAATACGTCGAGTATCATTTTTCAGTTCAGAGAACCGTGGGAACTCATTCATTCGTTTTAAACGAACTAAACCCTGATAGTGTGCCACCACCTGAATTCCCAGAAATTAGCTTTATTAATTTTCGTAACATGTATTTTAATCGGTTATTCATTGGTATGTTGGTAAGAAATTACGCCACAATATTTAATTGATGTGTGAATGATCTTAAATCGACCGAACGGCGTTCACTGCAATGATAAGGGTGTCAAAGGAATCATGACCTACTGGCTTTGAGGTTTTCCTTCATACATATTTTTTCGTTTCATAAAAGTTGCGAATTCCTTGAATTCGGTAACGAGATTTTTAATACCCGACCGGCTGGGAGATAAGAACACAGGTTGTGATGCACCATGAAGTTTTATACGTTGTGCCATCTAGGTTGTACAATTCGTTCAAGAATTTCAAGGAATATGGCCCTGACATCAACTCGCTCGTCTGGCTAAAGGAAAGAACACTTTAATACACCAAAATCTGAATCAGTCTAACCAGGAAATCTGAATTAATGCAACCGACACATCTCGTTAAGTGATAGAAAGCGGTCAAGTAAGAATAATTTACAGTATTACTCAACTGGCGGTGATGAATCGTTGGATGGACCGTTGGCTCTGCCGAGCCCATAGTGGATTTAATGGCGGTGGGTAAAATATGAGTGGGCATGATTTTGCGTACGTCCAACTTTCGTCACACGGCACCAATACGTCTCACAAGGTATTCGAACGGGGCAGTGAATGATGCTTGGGGCCGGCAGGCTGCTCTCATATCGTCCCGCTCGAGTGCTCTGGCACGTGGGCCGTACTAGGGTTAAGGGTGCCTTCCCATCATCCTTCCGTAAATCATAAAATTTCCGGTTTTTGTGCTTATATCATTCAAGAATGTGTACTAAATCACGTGCCAAAGTTTCGTGCAATTCCAACGGTAGGAACGGGAATGCCGAGGGGGGAAGGGAGGACGGGGTGAGGGACTTCCAGACGCCGTAGAAATGGGACAATTTGGGTACTTAGCTTTGTTTTTCTGTTATATTATTGTATAATATGCATTCATGAGTGTATTAGAAGGCGTAGCAACTTTTTTTATTTTTTTAAATATTCATGTTCTTAGTAACTGATAATCATTTTCATCACAATATCCTGTTTGACATTATTATTTTTACTATTCCACGCATTGTAATTTATCTATTCGACAAAGTTCATAGACCGGGAATGCTTATTTGATGATTCGTCGGCCTTTGAAAGTGGGTGGTTACTCCTCCCCTCCAGAGCTCAGCCTCGCAACCACTTCCCAAGACCAAAAAATTAAGGCGCAAACATTTAGGAATGAAGCCGGGGCCACAAAAGTTTTAGGCGCTCCATTTTAGAGCCTAATAGGTGATTCTACACGAATTTCGTATTCATTTTCTTTGCATAACATCATTAGGGAGTGTATATATATACATATATATATATGGCACTCCTGTAAAAATCGGATTTTTCGCAGTTGAAAAACCATATCATCTACAGTTTTAGTCGTACATAAATGATGTAGAACTCATTCGATAATGAATTTCAATGCGCGTAGAGTCTACGTATCCGAATTTTGTTCACCCAGTTTGAAAAAAGATACAGACATCGGAGAGGAAAAAGCTTAGGCGAAATTTTTATTTATTTTTATTTTTATTAAATATCAAATAATTGATTTCTTCCAAAACTATTACAACCATTTTACTGTACACATTTATTGTACCATTTATTGTACAATTTAACTATCAAATGTGAATGGTCAATAATGGTCATTATAATTGATGGCAGCGATCAATATAATTTACGATGACGATCATTGCAATTTACGATGGTATTGATTACAAATTATGAAGGTGGTCACAACAGTTAAAGATGGTAGTCACTAGTTTAACGATTACAGGGCAAGCGAGGCGGTGTTGACTCATACGTGGCGCGGTGGGTGACTGGAGGGGGGAGTTGTTTACCTCGTGAGACCACCCGTCGAGCGTTGTAAGAATTCGTAGCATTTGCGTGCAGCTGGATTTTGTGCGGCGCTTTTGATAGCGGCCCGATCACTCCGCAGTTGTAATTTGTGTCTTTTGCCCGTCCGATTATTTTTGTAACAAATTTCTCAAAGTTTCTTATGATTTTATGCAAGCGTGATGAGCGTGTATATTACTCTGATAATATACATAATTTTTTATAACTCAATATTACCATGGGTTATTTATTCACGGAGGTTTAACACTACCGGGGAGACGAGTTAACGCAGACAAACCTAACTCGTCTGTGAAGTACTTCTTCATATGCCTTAATTTAAATTGTGATTTGTGAGGTTACATACAGATACGCTTGTCCAAAAATTACTTATTTTTGTATTCATTTTCTTATGTAATGTTTTTAATTTTTATTATCATTTTCAAAATATTACCGATCTAAAATTGGATTTTTGTGTTTTTAGGGGCTGAGACTTTGTAAAGGTACTTGCTTTTGATACGTTAACATCAAGCTTGTTTGAGGAGCTGGTGAAGTGAACCTTTGCTTCTCGCTCACCTAAATGGCCTGCAATTACGGGCTCAGCGGCTTTAGACCGTCGCCCCTGCCGTCGTGCGCACGGCTCGAGTTTCTAATCTGCGATGCGTGCACTATTTTGGTGGGCAATGAGGCTGTAACTGCCACGACCAGAACCAAAATGTGGTGCCTGCACATTTTTGACCGCCCTGGGAAGGCTGTGGCGGCACGAAACAAAGGCGGGCTGAGCCCGCGTAAAGTCCCGTAATTTCCCTCGCTTGAGCAGCTACCAAAGCAATAAAGCTTGCTCGCAAAAATGGCTCACTTTCGAAAAACATAAAGTTCGTCATACCGTTTTCTTCGTTACACATGGACTCAATTCTGGATCGTAAAGTAGCTCGGCGAATCTGAAAAATATTCTATCCCTCGTGTGGGAAAAAGAAAGATAAGCTGATCGGTTATGGACTGATTCTTGCTGCTGTAGAACAGGAAACTAAGTTATTGCTCATTTTCCCCCATTTTTTAACAGAATTTTCATGATATGCACGAACAAAACGTAGTATATTTTTAAAATTAAATTTTCAATTGTGTAAATTTTCTCAGAAATATACTAATTTTTCCTGTAAACTTAGGTATTTAGCAGACAAATACCCTTTGAAAACATGAATAGAACACTGTAGGCTAGCTCTGACTTCTCATATTCGTATTTGCATGGGTTGGACAAAATTATGGAAACAGCAATTGTAGTTCAATATTTCTCTGAGCACATAAGTTTGAAAATTCATTTCTACTTCACATATATAGTATTTTTTGCTTTAAAATAAATGCGTTTATCTTATTCAGCGTTCATTCCTTCATAAGGCAATCATCGATACGTGACCTCGCAGAGTTCGGAAACGGGCGGATTGTCAGCGCTCGAATTGGAGGAGTTTCGGTGTCCAGGACTGCTGACCTCTAGCGTTGTAGAGAGCTGCGATATCAATGACTACCATGGAATTAGAGAGGCATGGCTAAATCTAGAGCAAAAAGAGTAACTCCGAGAGAACTTCTAAACTCACTGTTGAAATAAATGACAGACTGATGCATGTTTAAACGCATTGAGGGGAAAAATCACCTGGTAATTACCGCTGAAGTAACTACAGATCAAAGTAAATATACATACGGCTAAAATAACTGCAGATCTAGCTATACATTTGAGTAGTTTCGATCAAATCGATTCCAGAGAGTCCAGTAAAGATGGATGTCATCAAGGAACCCCAATTAGGGAACCTCTTTTTCATTTCGTCTCCGCCGAGAAACGTTCGTAAGCGGGTAGGTTTTTTTTGGAAGACTTTCTATCTTAGACTTCCTTTCATTTATTAGTATATCACAAAATACAATGCCAAATTTAGATCGAGGACAATGAAAGTTCCACGAGACGTTGCTAACCTTTATCATTGATGTAAACTATTTGAGATTACTAAATTTTCTATCAAAATATTGTGCCATCAGCACTCTTGCTCTTCCGTCAGACTTGTTTGGGAATAATGGTGAACTTTATAATATTGTGTAAGAGGCATATAAAATCGTGAATCAATAGAGACGAAGACGAGAGTATTCTTCACCCTGTATCTTTGAGTTGATCAATTCAAGTTGATTGTTTCAACTCGCTCTAGGATGGATATAAACATGATTGATTGAAAAAATTGATGATTGGGAAACTGTGTTTGTTCAGGAGTCAGCATAAATCATAAGATAAAGAGAAAATGGAACAACAGCAATAACAACGCAACTCGTCCTAAATATAAAATGGATGGTAGTTTCGTGCGATACCGTAAAAACGCAAAATATGTACAGCAAATGAAATAGTATGAAGCAACGTCGACGCAAGTATAACCATTTAAGGGGACCGTCTCGCGAAAAATGGGTGCACCGGAACCCCCTCACGGAGGGGGGGTGAGCCCATAAATATTGAAAGTTGAGCAATTACGATGAAATTTGGTAAGCATATGTAAAATGAAGAAATAAGAACTTATTACTCTATAAAGTTTTCCCGTTTTTTAGTCGTACAGCCCCCGGGGAGGGGGGTGAAATTAAAAACTTTTTCCCGTTTTCTCGTTTTCTATCAAGAAAACGGAAAAAGTGTCATGAACAAATTAGGTTTTATTTTAGATTTTACATCAAGTGTGCAAATTTCGGACAAATTGTATGATAATTAAAAATAATGCAATTTCCCCTTGAAAATAGGAAATTTTATAGAAAATTTTTATGATAGAAAATGGGAATTTTTTTTCTCATTCTTTTCACACTGATCACATGTCCTAATTAGATGCATTTTGGTGTATAAATTCTACATACTTTTTGATTTATTTATTAAAAAAAGTGAGGCCCAGGATCCATATTATGTAAAAAAGGAGTGTTTACCCCATGTAATATACACTCCTCAAAACTTTTTGATTTATCCGATTTTTAATTTTGTTTTTGCTACTGTGAAAATATACTTTTTTTCACACTGGAGTGCATTTTTTCCAGCCATTTTTCATGCTAGGAAAAAAACAAAGACTGTTTTGNATTTTTAATTTTGTTTTTGCTACTGTGAAAAATTACTTTTTTTCTCACACTGAAGTGCATTTTTTCAGCCATTTTTCATGCTAGGAAAAAAAGGACTGTTTTGGATAGAAAAATCCAATAGCTACAACGTGCCTATTCGTTTTTTTTAATATCGTTTTAGTTTGGGAGCAAGAGAGGGAGACAGAAGAAAAATTGTCAATAAATTTGATTATCATGAGAAGAAAATTCTAACCGAATTTGTAGAACAACCAAGCAGAAATTGAAAAAAACGAAGAGCCACGTTGTAGCTATTAAATTTAGCTATCCAAAACAGTCTTTGTTTCTCTCTTAGCATGAAAAATAGCTGAAAAAATGCATTTGAAAGTGAAATAAAAATAATGGGGTTTACCCTGAAATCGCCAATATGAAGAAAACGACAAAGAAAACGGAAAAATATCACGAGTACAATCTTATTTATTTTTGATTTTAGATCTATGGTGCAAATTTTGTCCAAATTGCATCACAAATAAAAAAGTTTCCAAACACGCTAGGTGGTCCCCGTAAGGAGAGGACCTGCCAGTTCTGGTCCCTTTAGGAGAGGAGACACATGTTCCGACGCTGTTTTCTGTCACTTTATGTGAGGAGCCGCCAGTTCTGGTGCTGTTTACTCACACGTAAGGAGAGTGGCCGCCAGTTGTGGCGCCGGTCACCCCTGCTAAGAGAGAGGGGAAATTTGTGAACATTGCAATACCGCATCCCTACGTTACCTGTCACCGTCGCTACAGTTTACTGTCACAGTTTCTGAGTTAAATTTTACAATTTTGCAATTTCTCGCGCTTCTAATACCTTCTGATTTGCTTGATTAGTCTGAATACTTTCTCATTCATTCGCCATTTATTTTTCAAATAGTTTAATTTACAGCAATGGTTCACGTCCACAAACCGCTGCAATTAAAAGGGAGCAAAAATGTTTCAGAACTAACTCTCATGAAGTGAATGAGTTAATGACGTGTAAATTCCTGCTGCGAGGAATTGAATCATTGACTACACCTTTTTGCTGGTTCATTTATTTAATAAAAAATTAATTGATGCTTGGCTTTTGTAATTCAGCAATAGTTAATTAAACGAAGTACTTTTGACGAATTCAAAGTTTGGTGGGTTAACAACTGGTACCCGAGTTGCGTTCTCTGTTACGACGCCTAATAGGTTGTGTGCTGTGCAGACATCGCTGTAGGAGCCCCCTACGGAGGGCCGGACGGGCTGGGGGCCGTGTTCATCTACCACGGCTTCGGGGTGCGCAGCGGCGAGCTGCGCAATCTGGGCAAGCAGAAGCCCGCTCAGGTGCGTCCTATTTACCCTTCATTTACACTCAATTTGACCTTAATTCATCCTCAATTTGTCTAAACTCTACTGGACCTTGGAGGAGGAGGAGGAGCCTATCCCCTCCAGGAAGGTTGTTGTTGGTTATAAAAAAGGATTTCACTAGGTAAAGGTGAGGCTTTCCAGGGTTCTTGCATCTGAGTTCTTATCGCCATTAAGCTGACGCATACGACCACCCATCTTTTCAGTATATCTTTTTCGCCGAACCGTCTATTTCATCTATAATGTTATGTAACCAAATATTTTCATCAATTGTTTCATAAATTTATTAATGGGACAGCGACAAAGTTAGCCTGGGTTGTGCTGCTTCACTCGCATAAAATACTTCTTCAACTGACATGGGGGATGGAACCCTGCACTCCCGCGAGTCTGTCGCTGTGTCAGCATACTGAACCTGTGCCATTGTACCATCAGAAAGTCATAAAAACACAGAAATAACCAAACGTGTCCGACAGACAAACGTGTGCACGGCTTCAAGCAAGCAAACAAGCAAGACGATCAGAGTTTTAGTATTATAATAGATAGATAGATAATACTAAAACTCTGGTCGCCTTGTTTGTTTGCTTGTTTGAAGTCGTGCACAGAAGAGAAAATATACACTTACGTATCATGTAAGAAAAAGGAATTTAAGTCGGGCAAGTTAGTAAAGTGGATACGGGAATGAGAAAGAAGGCAGAATCGTTTGTCTGTCGGCTCTGTGATATTCGAAGTTTATACTCTTCGTTTAATCCTGTATTGTGGATACCGACTTAACTGCATCGGATATATCTCTGGATACGGTTTGATTTTGATAATTTTATTTGACCCAACGGGCGACTAGCAAAATTATAAACCCTGTCATTTTTCCCTGTGTGAAGCGAATAGTATTAGTGTCCGCAAGGTTTGAGCAGGACTAATTCTTATCTATTTCTTTTTGTATTTTTTCTTCTTCTTTATTAACTTGCTGTTTCTATGCGCCGGGGATTTTATGTGGGAACACGCCTTGTGCATAGATTCCCCATTTTCTACAGTCCGTACTAAATGGTCCCTTCTCTTTCGGTGCGAGATAGTCTAAGTTACTGCAGCGCTTCAGTCTATACCACTACTACTTGTCTCTCCCGGGCCCAGACGGCTGCTCAGGAGCGTTGAACAACTTATGCTCAATCCTTATCATAACCTGTTCGGTGTGTTGAGTTAAATTAAGTCCTTAGCATAACTCGAGTAGGTTGGAAGTATGAAAAGTTCCAACGTACGACCCGTAAGAGTATGAAGCTTGCAGGTGATCTACAGCAAAGACGTGGGTCCTCGCATGAGTACGTTCGGCTGGTCGGTGGCTGGGGGCCAGGATGTGGACAACAACCAGTACCCCGACCTGGTGGTGGGGGCCTACTTGGCCAACTCGGCCGTCCTCCTCAAGTGAGTCCCTGGGCCGCAGTGGGCCCTACCCACGAGCGTTATGTGGCTGATGTCCCCTCAAGACACTGCCTGCAATGTTCACATTTCTCTAAGGGTACACAGTGGACGTTTTGAACCGTCAATGGGCGCTGTTGCGTAGTAAAATGGTCGGAATAAGTGTGAGAATAAGTAAATTTAAAAAAAATCTTATTACTGCACAAATTCCTCTGGAAATTTGTGTGTGGACGCAAATCGCGAGGAAATCATTATAGGCCTACCTATTCAATTTTATGACACCTTTCTACGAAGAAAAATTTCCCAACTAAACAACGTTTTCGATGATGGAAAAAATTATAAGATACTTTTAAAAATTTGTATTTTTGCTTTACTTCTGAAGGCCAAAGAAAGAATAAGTGCATGTGCAGATTGTAAGCAACTCTTATCATGATTGCAAGTCACCTGAGTCCTAATGAAACATTGCTTAAAGTCACTGCAAAAAGCCGAAGAACTCTCACCTCAATGAAAATGAAAAAAGCAAATTTCTGCCTATGAACTAGGATGAAAAAAATTGTAAGTTTTATTGTTAGAGAACTGTCGAAGTCTCGCGAAGTAGTGAGAAATTATCTAAAGGATACTGAACCGTATGGGAAAAAGAAACGTCCCAAACGATTTTAGGGTTAAACAGGTACAGCCAGACGTCGACTTTTTCGAAAAACTTCTAAGGGACAGTCATACTTATGGGATCTGAAAGAATCTCAAAATTGACCTGTCACTCTTAGAAGAGTTCGTCAACTTTTCTATGATTCGTTAAATTTCGTACATCGATACTGGAAGACGGCCCCTGCTTTAACTGTTAAACACAAGGAGACGCGTGTAGATTGGGTACAGGAGACAGTAACATGGACGAAGAAGAAATGGAAAACTGTGGTGTTTTCTGATGAGAAAAATTAATTTTGGATGGGCACCCCGGTTCCTAGTGTTATTGACATCATTAAGAAAGGCGGAGCAGCTGCTTTCAAAAAGACCGTTTGGAGGATCTGTTACGATTTTAGGAGCTTTTTCAGCATCTAGAAAGGGTGATTTAGTAGGGATAGAAGGGAAACAAAACTCTGATTGGTATATCAATGTATTGGAAGAAAGTTTTGTTTAATTTATGAATCATGCGGACAACAATAATGCTATTTTTCAACAGAACAACGCACCCACTCACATCTCTAAGCTCACGGAAGACTGGTTTGAAACAATAAATATTAAAGTTTTGAACTGGCCTGGTATGTCTCCAGTCTTGCACCCAATGGAAGATTTGTGGGATACTCTGTCAAGAAGAGTGTACAACGATGAAAGTCAATGTGAAGATAGAGAAACGTTAAAGTATTGCATTAAACAACATTGGAATGAAATTCCCAATGAAACTCCTAGAAATCATATTGATTCAATGCAGAACAGGTGTACTGAAGTATTGCACTTGAAGAGGAATAAATGCAAGTACTAAAATTTGTTCCATTTGGTTGTTAAATACAAATTTTCAAAACTCATGTAATTTTCTCCACCTCCGAAAACGTTGTTTTGTCGAGACTTTTTTTCGTGGAAACTTACGATAAAACTGAATATGTATACTGATTCCCATGCGACCTACGTTCGATGCACGAATTTTTAGAAGAACTGATGCATTAATGGGAAAATTCTGAACAATTTATAACGAGTCTTATACTCATTTCGACCCCTTTACGTGGACGCCGTAGTTTCATCCACACGGTCGCTGCCGGATAGCACCAAGTGAGAGCACCGCCGCCACCTGGCCAGTGGCCGTCTTCAGGTTAACTTCCTTGATGGCTTAATCACCGTTACGTTCGGCGTGGAGAGGTGAAGCCTGCAGTAAAATACTCCAAATGGTACTAGGATGAGGTTGTTAGCGCGTGGGCGCTACGGGGCACCGTGTTGGGCTAAAATGGTAGCCTGATGGACGCGCTTGCGGTAGCCTCCTCTCCGTCTCACGCTAAGAAAGAAAAATCCTGTTTTTTTGAAGGATGACTTAGAATCGCTATTTATTCATGAGTTAGTTAGGCCTGTTCCTAGGTTTAGGTCAACTGGTAAAATTTTGAAGTGTTTATTCTAGGCCTTTTTACTCGCACCAGCATACATATTTGCCTTAACATAATGGTAACTGTTTTTCGTATTTTCTATTTAGTTTTCATTACAGCCGATGCACTGAGTCACTTGACAACAGCGATTACTTCGTTTGGAGCTATCAGTGTTTCCGAAAAAATATAAAATCGTCACCACGGCGAGCTGTGCTTCTAGCATTGCCTGAATTCAGAGTAGCCTTCACCTCATTAAGACGCAATTGTTTGTTCAGTGCGAACGTGCGAATTTTCTTGTAATCTACAGTCTGTATATTCAAATCGTTAGTATGCGTTCCGGTACTTCCCAGAACTTGTGCTTCAGAAATCTTCGTTGTGTACAATACCTTCCTCATTTTGTGTACAATGACGCCCACTCTTGCGTGATCTGCGTTGACCCAGTCATCACTTGCGTCACCAAACGAATTGAATACCACGAAAATTCAGAAAAAAAATTACCAGTTCTAACGAAGGAGAGAATGCATTCATCTGAGTTGGATAAATACTGTTAATTCACACTTATGAAAGACGGTCGTTACTGTTTCGACTGTACTGGTTGTGGTAGTGCTAGTCTCGGCTGCATGTCGCCTACGTAGTTCTTCAATATTTCATATACTGTAGAAGTCCTCCTAATTATCTGAAGCGAAGGGCTTGAAAAGAATATAAAACCACCGCGTTAATCAAGTGTGTAGTTGAGGTCTGCTATGAACTGCATTATATTGCCGCGTGTGATGCGATATTGTAGTTGGAATTAAGGAGGTGAATGCAGAAAATCAGACAGGCTGAGTGCCTGTGTAACTAGAAGCCTTGTTCGGTGCTATTCAAAAATCCGGTTCTTGCTCAATCCTTAGTTAAAAATTGACATTTGGCATTGCTTAAAACGTCCAGTATTCATTTCATGCAGTTTTCCTAGTTAATTCATGTTTTCTCAATGTTCTTTACTAAATGTTTCCTTTATCATTTCCGACCAGTCCGATAATATCTCCATTATATTCATATAAGTTTTCAACTCAATATCCTCATGACCTTCTTGCGATGACGAGCTACGAATCCATGCTCCCGTTTAGGGCCCGGCCCATCGTGACTATGGTGAACCACACTCTGGCCTTCAAGTCAGAGTCCCGCTCCCTGAACCTGGAACAGCTCTCCTGCCCCACCCATTCTGGGGTGATGGTCCCCTGCGTCGACCTGCAGTTGTGTCTCTCCTACACCGGTGTGGGGGTGGGCCCACAAGCCCGTGAGTATTTCCAGGCATCCTTCAGGACTTGAGAAAGTTGTCTCGCCAGTGACATGTTACTCTGCCGCATCTGCCCCTACGAGGGGCGGGGGTGTACAGGCCCTGCCTTCTGTCACCTCATGGAGAGCAACCTTGTGACTTAGTATTTAGCTGTTCTAATTAATGAAAAGTTATTTGTCTTAGTGAATATCAGTGTCATCGACGTATTTATTTAGATATCAAGCGAGTTTGTTGCTTTTGGCACTTCGAGGTACATATATTGTCAAGCGTTGTAAATGTTCAGACTCTTGGAATCCTACTTCTCAAGGTCTACTGCTCTGCCGGGCGTGCTTTCAGTTGGAAAAATTTCACACCTTCTGGTTTAACTTTAAAATTGTTCATACTCAGATTATACTACGCGTCACTTTGTCGCTACGGTTTCAGAAAGCTCGAATGCAAATTTGTCTTTCAAATGCGTTGATTTTTAAGTTTCCATTATCCAAATTCGCTCCAGTCCAACTTAATGTAGAACTAAGAAGCGTAGGATAACGGAACGGTCTCCCTCGCCAGGTTTGGCTCTCCGCTACGCCCTGGACGAGAAGGTAAACGAGCCTCGCATCTTCTTCATCGAGAATAACAACAGAATCTTGGAGGAGAGCATCATCATGAACAAAGACTCGCCCATGTGCAAGACGCATCAGGTCTACGCCTTGGTGAGCGACGTCCATGTCTTTAGCGCTTTGCCTGCTGACGGCATCTTCATTGCAGAGTTGGTCGAGGCTTCTAGTTCAGAGCTTGAAGTATCGCTGTACAGCTGCTTGATTGTTTAAGTGAAAGTGGCCACTCGAGGATACCCCCAGTTAGTTGCATGTGAGAGATGCTAGCCGCTGAATGCTCTGGTGCAAGCTCCAGAAGTACTTTAGGGCCCAGTTTTTGGATGAAATTTTTGCCATCACCTTCTGTGTCACTTTCACCAAACGTGAATTTGTTTCACAGAAAATACTCACCATCGATTTTCTAATAGTTCTCATGGAGTTCATACCGCATAAGGAGCGATATGTGTTCTATCAGTTTTTTTGTTCACAACCTAAAGATTTTCTTTTTCTTATTCAACTCGTTCACTGATTAGTGTAAATCAAAATTCTATACATAAAACGTCATGTGAGAACGATTACCCTGGCATCGGAAATTATTGTCTCGTTGAAAAAACTCCCTAGATAGTCCAGTTTTGGTATAAAAAACACTAGTATTTCCGTGAGACTAACGCTCGTTCAGGCAGTTTCAAATATATCTTAAGATATTTCTAACTTTTCACGTAGAATTCCTCTCCATTCAGTATTCAAATTTCAGGAAGTAAAAGGCAGAAAAAGAAAGCAATAGAATTAAAAACTACGTATTAAAGGCCTAAAAGGTACAGCTTCATCAGAAAATTATCGCATTCTACTAAGGCGGCACCACATTCCACTCCTCTTTGTTGGAGTTGGGACGCTGAGATTTTTATTCATTTTCAGTTTTAGACACATTATACTCTCATCATCGTCCTTCAGACGTTTCGTGAAGTAACCGTACAAATTCAGGCCGTGCGCACCTATTTTCTAAGATAACCTGCACGCCTCGACTGCATAATCTCGTGTTCCTCTTTTGAATGAGTTCCCATGCTGCCCTTCAGACGTCTTTGAAGGACAAGCTGTCGCCGCTGACGGCTGACTTGACCTACTCGCTGGTGGAGACGACGTTGGACCGCCAGCGACGCAGTGCCCTCAGGCCCATCCTGGACCAGCGGCTGCCCCTCACGCTGCAGGACGCCATCACCATCCAGAAGAACTGCGGGCCTGACAACATCTGCTACCCTGATCTCATCGTCTACGTCGAGGCGTCAGTTACCCTCATGTCCTTGGGCGATTGTAATTTTTTGCAGAGCAACATTTTCATTAGTTGGTATTGTAATCATTAAATGAACACAATTTTCTGTTCGAGCTCAAGAGAGAATAGGTTGGCAAGAATAACTCCGCTAGTTATAAAATCATCCACAAAGCTCAATTATTCATGCGCAATATTTCATCTATAGATAGAGTATTTAAACAATAATTTCTTATTCATAGTTTAAGGATATTGATGGTTGATACTTTAGAAATTCTACGCTATTATTTTAACAAATTATTTGCAGTAATGCTTGTTTTTCTTGTTTTGAAACCAGTATTACCAGAAATGAAGCTATGTTGGGTCTCAATTGTAGTTTTAATATTCAGGATTTTCAATTATTTTCCTCCTTCGATTAAAACCTCTAATTCCCCGCCCGCAGCAAGCTTCATGTTTGTTGTGTACGCATGTTTCCATCTCTGAAAATTATCAAGAAGCCGATATGCCGAGTGTTGGTAAAAAGCACTCGTTTATTAATGATTGTCATGCATTTAGTCTCTTATCACTGAAACACGGCCAAAAACCTTTAACGATGAGAAAACTTTGCTAAAATAAAGCTTCTCAGAGACGAATACTTCTAGCACGAACTTCGCAAGAAATTCTTTAGTAGTGGAAAGTTTGATCACAATGTAAATGATGCCGGCAGGCCGGATACCTTCATCCTTGGCAAGCCAGAACAGTTGACCATCAACGTGCGGGTCACCAACGATGCCGAAGACGCGTTCGAGGCGAGCGTCTTCATCCCCGTGCCTCCAGGCCTGCTCTACAACAAGTTCGTGCCGCTCGAGAACACCTCGGGTGAGTTCAGGGCTCTACATACGAGAAATGCTCTCTGCTGAATGCTCTGGCACTGCACCTGAAATACTTCTGAGGCAGGTTTTTGATTGCATACGTGGCAGTGCCTTCTGTAGGGCGTCAGTGTCTGTCTCCAATACTCGAGACGTACATTAATTTTATGCATAGTCATTTTCTGCGTTGCTTTTTTATTCTGTTGGAAAAATCGTCCGTAAGGTCGTACCTGAAGGTTGTTGAACATTAATGAGAAGTAACACATTTTTCTGATAACGCTGATGATTTTTTTAGGTTTGTATATCGTTTGAAATTATATAAATATTCGTTCACCTTCACGAAGTTAACGCCTCTCTCTGAACGTTTCAGTGACCTGCTCCCCCCGCAAGAAGGACGACCAGACGGTGATCATTTGCGACATCGGCAACCCCCTGCCAATGCTCAAGGGAGTGAGTTGACTTGAGAGAGAATAGTTGCGCGGCGCCTCCCATGGCAATAACGCTCACAATTGCTTCAGCTGTACAGACCCTGTGGTCGAGTGCTCCGCAGTCTTTCGGTTCCAGCTGACCCAGGAGGTTTAGCCCTCCTCGGGAAGTAGAGTCCTAATAATTAAACCAAGGAGCACGCCGGGGTCGTGCTAGTAAGATACTGATGTGGCTTTGTGTTAAGCTTTGTCGAAGATTTGTTTTCTTGCATTCCCTCGTGAGGGCAGTCTACGGGTCACGCTCCACCGCGTGCCTCGACTAGTGAAATAAAAAATGAATGACGACTCTGCAGACGTCTTAGTTTGTGTGGTGAATTGACGGCAATTTGTGAGCTTTTTTTGAAGCATGGTGACTCAGCGGAAACTTAAGTACTCATTTATTCATAGCGCAATGTATCCAACGTCTGCGTTCTTTTAATGGGTAAAAAATGTAGGCGGACAACGAAAAATAAGACAGAACTGATAAGCACACGAAACACGTTTCCTCGTAAATAATTAGAAAAATTTTAAGAACAGGTATTGTAAGAAGCCGATGAAACGTATCTGAGCATAGACTCATTTTACTTAATATTGAAGAATAATCATGGAGAGGTTCAAGTTTTGTTCAGTTTAAAATTGTAAATTTTACTCCAAAGGTTAGGTAGATAGTAGCTCAGAGGTTCCAAACCCTCAGGACTCCAGCCTTTATTTTATACAAGCTTGCATGTGTGTCTCACGTTTGTGTTCTACTGTCTTCGGCCAAGACTGTTGACGAACTCAAGTTTGTAGTGTAATGTCGATGTTAGTCGATATTGGAAGAAGTTGTAGTTTTTTGGAGCCTGACGTGACAGCAGCTGCAGATTTATTGATCGCCGCATTGTGAAAATTTCTGGGAACTTTCCCGAGTGCGACACGGACTCCATAGCCGCCATGAGAATACGTGACCTGAGAGCTGTGTGTGTGTGGCAGGTGGTGTTCGACGTGCTGTTCCAGCAGAGTGGCAGCCTCGAGAAGCCGCACTTCGAGTTCATTGTGATCGCCAACTCAACAAACAAAGAGGCTAACCACACCCTCGAGGACAACGTCGCCAGCACCAACGTCGTCGTCAACGTCGACACGGAACTTATCCTCTACGGGTGAGGACGCTCTGCTCACGGCGCGCCGCTCTCTAGTCCTTATAGAAACACAATTGTGCGCGTCTCACTCGAGTGCATGTAGTACCGTTTTATTTATATGCTTTTAATTACAATTCTGAAGCCAATAAAATAACTTCTGCTTAACTTGCGGGTAATTTTAGAGGCACTTGAGTCAATTAAAATGGCAGTGCCGAAAAGAGATGCATGGGATATTTTGTCAATGTTGTTTATATTCTTATTTTGATCAACTCAACACTTTTATCTATAATACATAGACACTGAATAAAAATATTCTAGTATCCGAGAATTACAGTGGTGAATATGTTGTACGCAAGCCACTGTATGTTAGTGGCTTGCGAATTGGAGCCTTTGTTGAGGAATATCTCGCGTTATCTCTATCTTCTTGAATTAAATTTTATCAAGTGGAAATCTTGCACCAGAGTTTTTACCAAAGAGTCGTGCTGCGTTCAGAATTTGGCCAACTATAGTAGAAGCGCTGCTGCTGCGTGTCGTCGCGGGGCTTGCAATTACTGAATGATGTTCCAGGAACTCGGACCCTGAGCTGCTGGAGTACAACATCACGCACTTCCCCGAGGGGCAGTACGAGTACGAGGAGGAGTTTGGACCCCAGGTCATCCACAAGTACGGTCTCTCCAACAAAGGGCCGTCGGATGTTCTGCTCGTTGATGTCGTCATCTTGTGGCCCTTGAAGACTCAAGAAGGCAAGTCTTTCCTGTGACAGACACGCACTAGCGGCAGTGGGCCCGGCCAGGCCGGGAGGGCAGGGCTCAGGCACATCAGCTTCTTGTAGAAATTGTACGACTACCCACGCGGGCATATTACACAAAAACGATATTATATTATTTATCACAAATGACGCTTAAACTATTGTTACTCAGAACTTTCTTTGGTAGTATTTCGTTTGATATTAAGTATATCTTTTTCTTCCTCTGTTTGTTCTAGAATGTGTCTGATTTACTCTTAGTTCTAAGGGCTCTCCTTGAATTAAATAGCCGTGAACATATCGCCGGTGTCTGGTGGCACTGCCCAGATGTTCATCCAACATGAGCTTGCTGCGGTCATCGCTTCAGTCAATTTCGTCTTCTCTGTGTTGCCGATTTCTTGATTACTGCGTCGTAAAACAACTAAGTAACTTTGGATTTGATAATTCAGTAGGGCGTTTGAAAATTAACAAAGCGAATCTGTAAAGATTCAAGCAACCTGGAGAACGAAACCTGTGTGTAGAGTTCAATTCTGACACGTCACGCCCCGTGCCCCGTAAGTGTTTATTCCTTGCCATTTCGGTCGTTAAATTCTGCTCCTCATCACCATGCGCTGCATTGAGGCTTACGTGACAAATCTGTCCTGCAACTTTGGTTAGATGCCACGAGTGCTTTCACCTTCTCGTCTTCCGAGTACAGCTGGGCTAGGGAACTGCGACAGCATCTTGAATTTCCTCAGTACACACACAGTTGCGTGCTAAAAAACTAGATATAGTTGAGTTAGACTACAGTGCAGTTCTTTATTTTATTTTAGACTGAATAGGTTACATTTGTGATTGCTCGGCCAGTTTTGATGTTGGCTTTATCACAGGCAACGACCTGCTGTACCTGCTGGAGCAGCCCTTCACCAGCGGCCCTGTCGTGTGTGACCCCGTGCCAGAACTCAACCCCCTCCAGCTCAAGGTGCGTACCTGTTGCTTGCTGATACGCACGGAATTCTGACTTGCTGCTGTTACAGGTCCTTCAAATTCCCGACTTTCTTGTACCAGTCACCAGTCTTGCCCTCACGAGGGATCAACTTTCAATATCTCCTTCAGAGTTTAACTTTCAATTTGTTGTCAAATATGAAGGGATTTCTTACCCAAAGAAGGGTGTGCTGAAGTTGACATAGATCCGAGCGTGTGTTCGGTGATGACAGAATGCAATAGGTCGATGTTAATTGAGGACAGTATGAAACGGCGTGTTATCGTCCTCGACGTCAGGGCTGCTCCTGATGACTGAGCTAATGCATCTCACTTCGCAGTGGTTAAAGGCCATTAATGTCCCATCTCTTTTTTCTGTATAAATGAAAGCCCATTTTTCATCCCCTATGATCCTTGCTGAAGAGCATTACTCGTGTCATTGTCTTCATTTTTGCTTTCACTTGATGCTATCGAACTAATACGTCTCTGCCTCCCAGTTATACAGTGACAGTGGTTTTATCCTCTTACGTACAAACCACTTACCAATTAGAATAAAACATAAGTGACCACGAATGCTTCCCAATTTAATTTATTGTAAATAACTACCCTCTTTCTTTTTGCAGCTCACCAGCCGTGCAGAGACCTACAAGCGTCTCAAGCTTCAGGCAGGGCTCGGTGGCAGCGCAGCTGCGTCTTCTTCCTCGTCTTCTTCTTCGTTTTCTTCTTCAAGTTCGTCCTCTTCGTCGTCCTCTTCATCTTCCTCCTCTTCCACCTCGTCGAAAACAGCGACGTCTGGCAGCTCCCGCCAGTACGACTACTCCAAAGAGGCTAGCAGTTCGTCCGGTCACTACAGATCAAGCGGCGGAAGTGCCTCGAGAGGCGGATATGCCGAGTCAGCCCGTGGCTCTTACGACGCAGCGTCCGAGTATGAAGGGTCAGGCAGCGAGTATGCCCACGAAGGTAGCTTTGGATACAACTATCCTGCAACTGTAGGAGGGAGAAGAGGATCCAGCTCCCAGTATTCACAGTCGCGCATGGTGTCCGTTGATGGACATACCGGTGGCAGTTCTGGCGGATCTAGAGGGGAGCACATCCAATCAGGGGGTGGAACATCTGGCCAGATGTACACACAAACCGTGCATGGAGGAGGGTATGTGCAACGTGGTGGCGTCACCGGAGGTGAATTCTCACGATCGAGTAACGGGTCATCTCGTGTTTATTCGAGGGAAGGTTACCAAAGTGGTGGCAGCGAGTTTTCCCGCTCCTCAGGTGGTTATCCCGCAAGGGGAGAATATGCCCAAACAGGGTCGAGGTACCACCACTCCAGTGACGGGTACCAGCCTGGTACAGAGGCAGCTCAGTACGCAAGTGTGGACGACGGAAGCCGACGATCTAGCTCCTCCTCTCACTACTCCTCTTCCTCCTATGGCCCTACAAGGACCTATTCTTCGAGCAGCTCCTCCAGCTACAAGTCGGAGTCAGCCTCGCAAAATCAAGTCCCACAACAACGATACGAACGAGCAGCTGACGACACCCCTGAACTCGACTGGGAGGCCGAGGTAGGTTTTGTGACTCTATCAATTACGGATATAATTGTTTTTTTCAATGCAATGAATGCTCCGTTTTCATGGGGCTGATTAAGTCGATGAAGACACTATTTTCCCTTCAATTGTGTGTTCCGGCTTACGCTCTTATAAACATAAAGATTAGAGAATTGAATTCCTGTAATCATGGAGAATGTTTTTTAGGCTAATTAGGTTTGTCTATCCAATGCTCTGGGGACTGAGGACCGGGGACCTCAGAAAGCACTGTTAGGTTACTACAGCTATAGATAGGCCTTTGGGACTTCTATAATTCGTGCCCACTTTGCTTCTTTCAATTTTCACATGTTTTCCGCCATCTCTTCTCTCTCTTTTCTTCCTCTTCCTTATTAACTTACTGTTTCTATGCTCAGAGAATCCGTTGTGGGAACACATATGTGCATAGATTCCCCATTTTCCTCAGACGATACTGGATAGCCCCTTATTCCCTTTGCTCTCTTTGTATCCCACTTGATATGGATAGGGAGCTTTAAGGTACGAATATAACCTAACCTCACTTGATGGAGGTGCTCATTGAACGCGTGCATGATCTGGACGAATGCTGTTACTGGGTGTAAGTAATATATAATTATTAAACGTATATATTTACTAGGTATGCATATTTACTAGGGATACATATTTACTANCACGAGACGGTGGTAGTCACGAGACGGAGGCCGTCACGAGACGGAGGCCGTCACGAGACGGAGGCCGTCACGAGACGGAGGCCGTCACGAGACGGAGGCCGTCACGAGACGGAGGCCGTCACGAGACGGAGGCCGTCACAAGACGGAGGCCGTCACGAGACGGAGGTAGTCAGCAGACGAAAGTGCACTTGAAGTGCCCTAGGGGGACGGGGAGGCGAGCTGTGTTGGGTGAGGACTCGTGTGCTGGCCCCTGGGGCCTCCTGACGAAGGAGGTCATTCTGTGTGCTGCTTGATAGCTTTGGCTGTAGTTGTTTCATGGAGGCAGCTGTTGTTGAGAGAAGAAAAACGTTGATGTTCTATTTACGCTTTCACGTCTCTTCACGTGACCACGGAGTACTTCCCGTGGAAAAAGAAGTTTAAACCACACATCCCCCACCACACCAGTAGTTGTAACCCAACGGTAAAACGTGTTGGAATAAATAGGTTCTTATTGAGGCTTTCCTTTGACACAAACTATGATTACGTCTGAGCTAAAATGATTTTCTTTCGGTGCAATTTCAGGAGTGACAAATTTGTCGACTTGCAAGTCTTCGAACGAAACGAATTCTTCAACAATTGTGCATTCCCAATTGGATTTAATCATGGACTGAACAATACTTGGCTTTAAACATGTAGAAATAACCCTTCTAAGCTCATTCATTTGGATTATAATTTGGTTTTGTTGTATTTGAGCACGGCTGAGTTCAAATATCTGAAAATATATTCGTAGAGTCTCTCTTATTACAATTTGAAACAATTTGAAACAATTTATTACCACAAGTGTTACAT
>VOMN01105760.1:0-38792 GCA_014899125.1 Orchestia grillus | reverse complement strand
TCGATTTTACATCGAAGGAGCAAATTTCGTTCGAATTGCTTCACAAACAAGTATTTGCAAATTGGAGAGGGTTCTTTTAATGGAATGAAATAAAATGATAATGTACGCAGATTTATCAGACAAAACAAAGAGTCTAAAGATTATTAAATTCATGCTACCTGGAACTCACTAAATTCCAATGTAGAAAAGCACCAATATCGTTAAAACTGAAGACTGATTCACAAAGCTTTAGCTAATCAAAGTGTATGCCTTTTATACTCATTGTTAAACCAAAGTGAACAAAAAGCTTAAACATAATATAGCACCATAGCATCATGGTTTCATGAGAAAAAATAAAAACTTTTATTAAGATCATTTTATTTAACCAAATGTTTAAAACCTTCTACCTAATGATAACAGTACTATTACTGAGAATTTTATCACGTACAAACTATTATTACTATTTGATTAATTTCAAATAATTAGTGACTTTCACCTTTCGATCAATGTTTAAACCCCTTATATTAAAATTTATTAGTGAAAAAGATCGTTAGGTTAATGTTCATCTGTTGAATAAGCCCTCACACTATCACATGTTACAGCGCATGTCAGTTGCCGAGATGATCTCTATTTGTATTCTCCAGCTTCTTTGCTTTGTTACTGTCCGGCCAGCGGTACATCAGTCGGAGTCTGAATCCAAGGCTGCTCTCCTTCTGTCGAACTGTGGAAAGTAACTGCACGTAAGAACCAGAAATCTGTGCTTATACACATCGACGATAATAGCATAAATCATTTATTTTGACCATACGTGTAATGAATGGTATTTTCTCAGTAAAACGTGCTACGGTTCAAGAATGTTCATTTCTTTCGTAATCAACTATCTTTATTAAGCAAACTGCTACTAACGAATTATCGTATCGTATTGTATAAATTAAAACATTAACTTCTTTGGATTGTAATTTATCACGATACGATATCTAGTATCCTTTGGACGAAAATACAGTATATCAGCGCGGCTCACGGTAAAATCCCCAAAAATACTGTTGAGTGGCATGGAGACGTCAACCACGCAAGCAACCGAACAGTTCTGTGACGGTGTAAGATATCGCTGCCGCGCTATTCGACTCCTGGTTTAAATGTTCGCTTGTGTTAAAGTCTCCCTTCGCATCGGATTCACAACATGGAATTATTTTAATTCTATTAAATATACATTGTATAATGTAATTATCTCAATGACATTTTTGGCAATTTTTTTTCGTTTCACTGTTAGTGTTGTAATCATGCTACGGTTGCGTCAAGTGGCCTATAAATGCGAAATTTTCGTATCTGTCATTTTTGCTTTATCTTTTGACGAAGTTAATAAAAGTGGTACATGTATTTGATTAAACTTTTAACATCTATGGAGAAAAAGCGCCTAATAGCCCAGGAACGAGTGCGAAGAAAGACTTTATAACACAACCAAAACACGGGATACACAGCAAAGCTAGCGATATCACACTGTCACAAGGCCGTTTGGCTCCCTTACTAGTACTTAACAAGAGGATGCTACTGTAAGCCGCACTAACATGCGGCAGTAGCGTCGATGGAATATTTATCATCGTACCGTAATGAATTAATGTAACCTTGAGAAGTTATAGGTTTCATTGGATAAAATGAGCTGTGACAGTTCACTGGTTAACAGTTTGTTTATAAATAATTGGTTTCGAAGGAAGCGATAACAAACATTTGTGTCTAATTAAATGCTTCCTCGTGAAAATGAAAATACCAGTGCCTTTCAGAACACCTATGTGGAATTTTCCCAGGTCAAGCTACTGTAATAGGAATAACTTTGCTGCCCATAAAATTAGCAATTAATTCAGTTAGGTTTTATGCAGTATCCAAGATACGGCTATATGCTGCACCAGCAACAATTTTTTTTTGTCAAGTGAAGCTTCCTAAATAATTATGATGAAATATTGCAATCGGCTGAACTCCCATTTGAAATCAAAATATACATAAGAAGAGCAGCATATATATCTAGAAGTATGAAAAACGTTAACAGGAGCGGTTAAGAGCTGAAAAATGATTAAACATTTAAGCAGATACCAAAGAAAATTAGGGTCACTAAAAGGACTATTAAAGAGTTGGATATTTAGGAGTTCTACGACTGTGATTTGGCGTCGGAATTTAAGGACCACAAGTCAGGCCTTACACCTTCCGACTCCGCAACCCTGTACTACCACGTGCCCATCTAGTGTTGAATTTAATGTTTATTCAAGGAAATGTTAGAATTTCTCACATGGCATTACATTGCAGGTCAAAATTATTAGGATTAAAGAACCTGTCGGTGAATGTAAACATCTTATCCCGTTTTTCGTAATAGCTTTCCTCACCTTAACTTTAGTGGATTTTGAGGTGTGTCTGTTGAGTTCCTCGACCAGGCTGATCAGTTCAGGCTCCGTCATCTTGCCCATCATGCGGCCGCTCGCCGCCAAGTTTACGATGTACGCCTCCAACTGCTTGCCCTTTTCAGGCTTTGCCAAACGGATCGTGTTTACTGTAAATATGAAAATGTTACTTGAAAATGTTACCGCTGATATATTCATCAGAATTCTTACTTTGAAAATATCGGGTAACAGGAATACGTTTCATTTAATTACACAGTTATAAATGTTTTTGAAAATTACAGTTATAAGATTGAAAAGTTTCAAAATTCTTGGATAGATCAGCGTTGGAGTTTATCACAACATAGAAGCATAAGCAAGTAGTTAAGTTAACTTCTGTTACTATATTATACACTCTCTTTTTTTTATTTTTTACGTATGTCGCAAGGCGATACAAAATCATCAGGATTAAAATCACAGCCATCGACACTATATTCTTCCTTTGTTGAGAACATGGTCCTACTGCCACGGCAAACAGAATTCTATGACTGTCACACCAGTCAGAATAACAACTCGCTGTCACATCAATCTCACTTTCGTCAGTCACATCAGTCAGAATCAGGTTAATCACATCCGAGTACGTCATAATCACATCAGTACGAGTTACTTTACTGTCGCATCAATCTGACTTACATCACAGTCGCATCAATGTGACTTACGTCAGTCACATGGGTCAGAATTAGGTCAGTCACATCAGTTCGAGTTACTTTACTGTCACATCAGTTCGAGTTCCGTCATCGTAACATGAGTGAGAGTAAGTCGCTGTCACATCAGTCAGAATGATGAGTGTGTGTCTGAGCAGAGGCAAGGAAGGCCCACTCTGCTGCTGTCCCCTCACATCTGGCGGCCGCCTCCTGACTCAGCGCCTGGCCGATGATGGTCTTCTTGGCCGCCTCCTGCTGCTCTTGCTGCTCCTGCTGAGCCTGCCCGCAACGGGATCGTCATTTTACCTAGTCCTTTACGTGCTATTCACTTCAAGTCATGAAAAATTGTCAGAGAATAAAGAATACTTGCTCAAATATGATCATTTAATCCTCACAATGAGTATGAAAAATAACTAGGAGACGATATTTTCAATTATTTTAAAAGTGGTGCTAATGCAGAACAATGGGTATGAGGAATGAATGATAGTATCACCAACAAGCTCTATGGAATTATTGGAGTTTAGTGAAATTTTGCATACAAAAATCACATGTTTACAGGCCACACGTGAACGATCAACGAGATAGACAAATTTGACTCCATATACAAAGGGATTCGAAGCTACATTTCTCATGTTTCGTAAACATTAATTAGTCAAATTTAATCCAGAATAGAATTAAATAGAAACCTTTCAAACGTGGTTCCCCGCCATTATTTAATTCTCGAAGTGCTAATACTTGTTTAACTATATTCATATTAATATTAATAACCTATGTTAATTGAAGAAACATAAGTCACACAACATGATTCACAAAAATTGATGAGCACAAATAACAGACTTCACACATAATGTTAATCTAGTGACATATAACGTATAATTACTTGGTCACCAGTGTGAATTTGATGAATTAGCTGCATTTCAACAGTGGAATACACTACAATTATCATTTTATGTGCATGACAATCGCACCATTACGATTTGTGATGGTTTTTAGTTAAGTAGCAACCGTTTTTGCATCACTCAAAACAAAACGTTATTCATTGCACTTGAGACAAACCAATAATCACGCTACAAATTGTTACCCGAAATCAAAATTTAAATCTCTGCTGGCGTAAAAAGTCTTGCCATGAGCAGCCTCTAGACCTAAACGCAGCAAAAGCTATCCTTCTTTTTCATGAGGAGCAAAGAAGTGGGCTTCTTATTTTTATCAAGAATGAATAAAGTAAACAACTTTAGTAAAAGCACTAAAGCGATAAAATTTCAGTTAGCCAATACAAGGTAGGGCTATCCTCATTCATACGGACGAACTATGTGAGCAACAACTTCTGACATCGTTCTCACCTGCTTCATTTGGAGTTGGTTGGGATTAATTTCCATCTTGTGTTCCTTACACAATATTTTTTACAAAGTTGCCTGAAAAATAAAGATACTCAATGCTCTCAAAAAATACAAGATGCATTCAATTTTTGGACATTAGATTTACACTGTACTAAGAAAGGAAATATTTTACGGCCGTAACATTAAAGCATCTTCATACAATTCACACAGTTTCGACGCTTGTCGTGGGCTCCATGGCGTGCTGCTAGCATGATGGCCTCGTAACTGAGAGGACCCTGGTTCAAATTTCGGCTCAGTCGTCGAGGCATTTTCACGTAAGCAGGGAGTACTTCCCTTGGACAAGGAAGTTTAAACTCCACGTTTCACACATCCCTCACCACGCCATTAGTTGTAAGGCATTGAAAACCCAACAGTAAAACGTGTTGGAATTAATAAAGGTTCTTGGTTAACGGCAGCTCACTTCCTCAGAGGGAGCAAGTTAGAATTGCGAGACGAGTTCTGCTAGGGATCCCGAGGACCGCAGAAGCTCCTCCAAGTGCAAGGAGTGTTGCACCTCCCGAGGGGCGGGTTACACGAACAAAGAAATAAATAGTTGGTATGTAGGTGCTAAATTTTTGGTTGAAAGAGGTTAAATTGATTGGCTCTGAACTATAATCCTGCAATATCAATATTTGTCGTAACGTTATTCACTTTTAGACAAAATAACCACAGAAATTAAATAAGTGCAATGCATAGGAATTTAGCAGCTATTTTCACTCGATGAGTTATCAAACGGTGGCAAGAAAGATTACAAGCCGTAACAAAATTTGAAGGTTTACATTAAGAAAATAACGACGAAAAACTCAAGCATAAAGTAGGTCACACGAAACAAGAAAAACAAGATACAGCCTACATAACTACAAACTAAACCCTCAAAGCTTCCACTGACAAGTGCCTATAGCTCTGCTGTGAGTAGCTAAGGTCCCATCCATGTGCCCATTCCTTCTAGTGACACCCATGAAGTGAGGCACTCTCAGCACATCCGTGGCCCATGCTAGGCTAAATAATATCAAATATTCCGCTAGCAACACTTGAAGCCCGAGAATGTGTTAGAGGACTATCACCTTCCGTGAATGAATTCCGGGGACACGAACTGAGCTAACAAGCTCCTAAATTTGAAATGATGACTTGAGAGCAATAAAATGCGCCATAGAAGACGAGAAATAAAAAGGAGGAAAGTAAAAGAGATTTGACAGAGACTCATCATCGCACAAAACGGTAAAAGTCATCCAAATCAGGAATTCTGAGCAAGAAAAAGAAAACAAGAAACCTACAAAAATACACGGTTGCA
The DNA here is from genome assembly GCA_014899125.1 of Orchestia grillus. Taxonomy (NCBI): domain Eukaryota; kingdom Metazoa; phylum Arthropoda; class Malacostraca; order Amphipoda; family Talitridae; genus Orchestia; species Orchestia grillus. The sequence goes on along the minus strand of VOMN01105760.1, from coordinate 33,079 downwards.
TAAAAAACTCCGTCAGTAGCTTTTTTTGTTTGAGTAAAGAAAAATACATCTCATCACCTCTGCATAATTGAAGCCCCGGTCGACAGCTTTGGAACTATTAAAAAGCTGGAAGCTTAGCCTCAAATGCATTCGTACCTCCTGACATACCGGAGTTGAATAATACTGATACCTATCGAGTTCAATGACCTTCATCCCTCGAATAATTTGAAACAAAGGCAGGATAGATCTCATCGAAATGATGAATAAATAATAGAGAAAACGTATGTGAGTAAGGTGAATAACATGGAATGTTGGCCAGTTGCCACAGACCAATTAGCGCCCTCTAAAATGCTCCTTAAATTTAGGTAAATTTCTTAGAGAATATGAAACCCATATTCACAATTCGAAACTTTTTTGCTAGTTTTTTTTCATCCATACTGCCGATATTCTAGCTTAAAAACTAAACTGTACCAAGTGAAATATTCATCAAGCAAGTTAAAATGAAACAACAAGATTCATGACACAAATACTTCAAATGAACGCTTTGAAAACATCAAAAATAAAGTGCCGAGATTCTGAAAAAACTTTCGTACATCCTATTTCCAGTGTGTATCACAGACAGACGACTTACCCTCAATCCTCTTTTCGATTAACCCTCGTATAATTTCAAGTCTACTACCAGTGATAAGATCGTTCGCTGAAAAAAAGCACCTGAACCAAGCCCAAAATTACTCGAGGTTAAAGGCTCGTCAATGTATAACAATAGGAGCCAGGACTTCAGTTTTGGTCTTGTAGTCAATGAAAACTTACGGTTTTCACAAGATTTCAGTGTGAGCCAATATTTCATAATAACTCTACTTGAAAGAACAAAATATGCTACAGTTTTGTTCACAGAACTAGCAAATACTAATTTCATGACGAATGCATGAAGTCGGCAAGTGTGAAATCCTAGAAAGTCATTGATCACTGAATTTTAACAAGGGTGCCCCAATTTTTAAGGGCGAGTCTAAAACTCCGGGAACATTACTCTGACTAGAATTTGTCCCCTCGAGTTATACCTAGAAGTGGAAGCCAGGACACTTAAGCGGTCGAGTTAAACTGAAAGTCTTGTACAGATATGCGAGTAGGGCATGTTGATCTTAACTAAACCTGAGGGAATGGAGATAACTCAAAAATTACCTACCTATATTAATACCTGATATCGTTACATCTACTCTTACTGTTATAACTCTCTGAATAACATAAAGTTATCCACAAAGGAGCAAAATTCAACAAATCGCACGTACTACATGTACTAGGTACAACGTTCCAAAGGACTCAGTAGTTTATCAGTAGAACATTTCCTCATTAACGATATGAACTACAGGGTAGGCGGAGCCTGATCCGCACGAATTCCATTGAAATATTTGACGCGTCAATTAGTTTTTGTTTATTAGAATTCCGAGAAATTCATAGTTATATTCGGCAGCATCAACGCTAGCAACGCTCGAACACTTTATAGAGCTGGTGCAGGTCAGCAATTTTGAGAACGGTGGTGTCGTGTGCGAGGTGCTGAGGGGGCTGCAGGTGCTGGCGCAGGGCGGGGTACAGCAGCTGCTCCGTCAGCCACCCCCAGCGCGTCTGTGCTCCCGACTCCTGGTATCAGCAAACATTCTTCACGTCACAAATGCGTATCATAAAATATTTCAATAAGCGGGAGGGGAAATTATGCTTCCCCACTCTCTTCCATATGATCTACATGATTAAAAATCGCGTACTGAGTCAGATTGAAATTCGGCAAAATCATTCACCTAAATATTACAACTGAAAACTAATACAAGAGAACATCAGGTTCTGTTTTTGAGTAACTGCCAAAACACCGGGACCATACTTTCACAATGTTAGAAGGCCTTAACAGAGAATGCCATCATAAAACCGTTAAAACCAAAATGGGATAACAATGAAAAGTAGCATTTTGTTACATACTGCTTATACAACATATCTGCCACTCTAGAATAAGGAAGATAGAAATGACAGCTACGCAGACCGAAATTCCTATTTCAACACCCAGTATTCTTGAATGTTACTAATTTTGGGCAAAAATCAAGATGTGAAGACTGGTAACGAGAGAAAATGACATCCTAGTGAACATCCAGTGTTTAACACGCGTATCCGCCGCCCTTGAGAGTTACACTAAATATCCACTGATACCCATTTTCCCGAATTATTTCGGCCTCTTCCGCCCACTCTTGCTGCCACTGCACACAGAGCAACACAAACCTTTTCTAAAGGGTCCTCTTCCTCCGGCAGAGGCGGCGATGCATAGAAGCGGGCTATTTCTTGGCACATGCTCCTGAAACAATCCTCTTCGGTGTCCCAGTTCACTTCGGTGGTGAGACGCACAACGAACAGAGGCAGGCCCGTCATCGCCGGCACGAAATCATCTGCAAAGTGCACACCATGAGTGGTAATCTTTGCCCCACAGACGTGCCTCCTGATATACCTACTAAATGACATAACTATTAGTCATCTTCAAAAGATGGGTGTGAAATAATTTCAATCAACACTTTTATACCGGATGTTTCAAGTTAGTTTTTTAGATAGATTTAAAATTAGTTTTCCAATGCCTTAATTTATCGTCAAAGCATTTATAAAAGAAATCTATCGCTAAAACGTTACAAAATTTACGTGCTAAGAAGAAATGCATTTAATTTCTTGGGTTGCAGAAGAAACAGGAAATTCGATTTTAAAAAAATACAGTACACACATACTTGTAATAAAACTGAAAACTGATTGAATACGGAGCCTTAAGGTACATTATAAACAATTTACGTTTCAAACTTACTAAGTATTAAACGGAATTAATAATATTGTTTCCAACAGCAACGAAAATATACCTACTGTCGGTAACGACTACGAGGTACGAGTAGTCAGCAACATGACAATAATTTTAGATAAATTACGTAAAGCTTAGTCAGCACGGGAATGTAGATTTCAAGTCCTCTAACTTCCGACTTCGAGACAAATTAACTGTAAAAAAAAAAAACTTTATCTTGTTTTCGAACTTCTATTTTAAGATTCGTAAAGAAGAAAAGTCGAAATCAAATTTTAGTTTCTAAAACAAAAAAATTCTAGACACCTCCAAGGCGATTTCAAGAAAGGGAAAACAAGATGTTATTTAACATGGACTGTGGGGAATGTAGACTCTACGCACAGGTGTGTTCCCACACAGGATTCTCTCCGCATAGAAACAGGACGTTACGAAGAGGAAGAAAAGATAAAGAATGATCAGCGAAGAAGGCATGGAAATAGAAAGAAGCAAAGTGGACAGCACGACAGGTGGTAGTCCCGAAAGCCTAGTTAGAGCTGAGGTAACCTGACTGCAACTTCAGCCTAAAATTTAGAGCCCATGAATGTTCAGGCTACGACTTTGCCCGTTTTCGAAAACCCAAACTCAATTTCTAAGGCTTTCATAGAAACTACTGTTTAGGATTTCAAAACTATAGTGTTTATTGAAGTCAAAAGAATTTGTTGTATTGGTTTATTCTTCGTTCCTCATTTAAAACTTCTGCACAAAAACGACAGCAGCAGCGCTGAGGCATGTGGTTCTGTGATGAAACCAAGTCTTGCAAGCGGGAGAAACGAGGCTTAATAACTTACGCTGCTTGTGCCGCAGATACCGACCCCCTCGCTCACAAATTGTAGCGTCTTTGACATCGGGAATCTATTATGAGCACGAATCTGAGTTGTACGAAATCTCAACACCCTTCAAGCGAGTTGAGATGTGTCCAGTACTAGAACTATTGTTGTCAGCTGACATCAATCATGCATCTCAGCGAAACGAATCAAGCGGCAGCTGGTGCAAGGCTGCAACACTCCGCCAGCGCTCTATGACTCACCAACACGCAATGGTTATGGGAGTGAGATCAGATTAAGCTCTTCAGAAGTGCCTATGATTGACAATCTACGTCAAAAGCGAGGTCTCTCATAAGAATTATCAACAATAAATAATAATAATAACGCTCCCTAAATCGAGCAAACGAGCAGCGGTTTTCTAGAAGGATTTTAAAACAGAAGATGAAAAAGCTCGTTATTCCTTTCGCTTTATGGATTCTATTGTTGTTTCATAGACAAGCACGAGCATAGAAAATGAGCACAGGCCAAGATTCCGTGGCTGAACATAACTTAAGAAGTAAGGTAACCATTTAGCGCTGTTCAATCTCTAAGACTAAATCTTCCATTTCCTATGGGGGAAATGATCTTAAAAACTTACGAGTCATTTTCTTCAATACAATATTTTCGGAAACTCGCACTGAATTTGCGACACACATTGCTCGAGTTACAAGTGTAGACTCGAGTGAGTGAGCTCGTCAGTCATCCGTACGAAGGACAGCTCTAAAATTAAGTCAGTAGAGAAGAAACGAGAACAAACAGCGCACAATGACCATGACAAGAATCTTAGATTCAGATGATTAAACGTACATTTTCTTAAAAAATAAACGATACGAACGATTCCAGAACAATGCAAAGAAACAGATACCTCACCTATAAGGTAGGGGATGGAACAGATATTGCCCTCTTCATCTATTTTGATGCTGAAATAATCGTCGAGCATAGCCGCTTTGGAGGAGAGGAACGACTTGATGTAGTCGGCCAGCGACTCCTTGGAGCCGTCAGCCTCGCACCAGCCACTCTCTGGCTGATCTAAAGCCAGCACAGCCAGCTCGCTGAGACTGGCTGGCGTCTGAGCATTCAAATTCGAGACTGTGAAAAAGAATATCAAACGAAGAAGAGGTACAGGGAACAATATGTTCGTCTACATTTAGTGGGCAACAGGCCAACTTATGAAAAACAACTAATTACTTATTAAAAAACTAATTACTTTAAACAACTAATTTTCAAAAAATATATATTCACTCACTTGAACTATGCGGGAACTAAATAAATTCATAGCTATTAAGTTGTGTCATTAAAACCAAACTAACTATGAAGAATGAATGATCGAAATGATTTTCCGGCAGTGATGAGTATCAAGAGTTTGTTACTCAGAATGAACACTCACAGAAAATTTGATCACTCCAAGGTTTCCGAAGTCCTTCAGAAGCATTTGGTAGAACATCTGTTCGCTGAAACAAAAGTAAATAACAAAGTGACTCACCCAATATTATTCAGCAAAAGAAAATATAATTTTTTGATAGTCATAAACGTTCCTTTCCAAATATGAGAATTAATATTAAACACACGACACTGCTAAAAAAATACTAACATGCTGAATAAACGGAGATCATTGAATCTGTACAAGAGCAACGAAGATTATTAAGAGATTATCGTAAGACAATTACCCCAGCAAGTTACGCTACTTGAATGAAGAGTCAGTTTACAAACAGAGAGCTATTCTGTGCAGCTCATAATCTCATATCATTTCGAAAAAATTGCAACAAGTCTACGATCCTATTGAAGCTCATTTGATGGCACTTCAGTAGCCTTGGGAACCGCTTCAACTTCATCACCGCCACCAAGAACAGAATCTTGCTCAAGTTCAGTGAACCCACTAACAGCAGTGTCGGTTATTCTTTATAGCACTATTTAATTCATTTTTCACATGAAACCCATCGGTTCACTGTTATAAAAACGAACAATTTGCTACAAGTACCGTAATAGTTAGAGTATTATTCCAGTTCTTCAAAACTTACAAAAAAGGCGAGCACGCCAATTTTATCCACGCCGGGGTTTTCCCCCCGGACGTTTAATACATGTAATGTTGCTGTAGAAGGATCTCGTGTTATGTCCAGGAAGAAATTAAGCCTCACCAAAAACTGCACAAACATTCACTCGAGAAGTAAAATCACGAGACGAGTAAAAGGATGTCCCTGAAGCACAAATAAGATATGAAAAATATGCGTACTAAAGATAGAAAGCATTTGAACATTGGGATGCGTATTGCAGTTATTTTGATCACTTGCCAGAGTCGCCAGAGCACGGCAGAAGAGCGTGTCAGAGGGCAAAATTACAGGCGCTGGCTGACCTTTCCTTGGTTAATCTACACGATGAAGAGAGCAAACTTTCACGCATTTAACTTTTATATGCAAGAACAAATTCACACTAGAAAAACAAAGCTTTCATAATAGAACAAAATAAACCAGGACCTCAACTCGAGTTTGGTCATTCTCAACTCCACACGCTCGACTTGCGCCACAACCACAGACACATTTCTCACCACACACACGCTCGACTTGCACCACAACCAGCCACATTTCTCACCACAAATGTTGAGTGCGCGTGAGGTAGAGGGAGGTACTGTGCTGTATCAGGGCCAGGAAGTTATCGACGCAACCCACGAAGGTGTGATTCTTGAGGATGTCTTGTATGCCGCTGTGGCAGCGAGTGTTGACCTCTTTTAAGAGGTTGCACACGCTCGTCAGGCGCAACTCTCGGCTGTACAATCGAAATTATTGCGTTAAAATCAAAAGCCTTACATAGAGCCCATTAAGAGTGGAAAAGGAATTTCATGGATGAAAGTGATCCTGCAAACAGAATTTGATGAGCAAGTGAAAAGAAGAAAAGCAGAATCGAAACAGACAACTAATACGTGTAAATCTGAATCAACACTGACCATGTTCATCATTTGAAATGTGTACATATATACTTTAACTCCTTAAGCACAAATAAATAACAAAGAAGTATATACAACATTTTTATAGAACCATGACTCACTACCTACACTACAACTTAAAAAGCAAGTCTCTGAGAGTCCGTAAGTGAATGAACAGCATTACCGTTTGGACGACGACTGGGCGGGCGAGGACGCAGAGGAGGCCGTCTGGCTGCCTCCAGCATCCACGTCCGCTTGGGAAGACTCGTTTGTGCCGTCTCCCTCATTTCTGCAATGCGTGGACTTGTAGAATAACAGTGAATTGACACGCTAATAGCGCTGGTTATAAACGACGGAGAAGAGCCTCAATGATGATATTCCCACTTTTGTTTGAAACAAATGTGTTTGGTTCAATACAACAACGAAAAATTGCATTGGTGGAATGCACATGTATAAATTCACAACGAAGCTCATTTTCCCGTGTATTAAAATTGGCCTCGTAATGCCTTGCCGCTAACTGCAATCGGGTTTGTTTTAACCGAGGGCAAATCGCACCCGTACGTCGAAGAAATGCACAGTCGCAAAGAATGGGGGCGATGTACCAACTGTAGCATACACATTCTTAACCCATATAGGGTCGGAACCTATTCTCTTTGACAAAACATGCAAACTTTATCATTTAATCTAAAGATTTTAAATAGGGCAGAGAATATTTATACAATGACCGAGCATATTAGAGGAGTGTAAGGCAAACAGATGGTGAATGACTTCCTTATGAACATGTAACGATATTTCATTTGCGTCCCTTTTTTGGGACGATGGCAGGCAAATGGTCGAGTACTGAATTATGAAATACTGACGAAATGGAATTGCCAACAAAACTAAGCCAACAGACAATATGCTGCATTCTAAAACTGGCAAGTCCCAAAAATGAACTCGGAGAGAAAAATTCGACAAAAAACGAATATTCAAGTTTGTAATCGTGAATGTTTTGAGTAGCTTTCCGAACTGGACTAAACATACAGTATTTCCTAATCTTGGAAAATTTGCTTACTTAAGATATCAAAAGAAATTCCAACTAAACACGCTACTACAGGTTTACCATGATATATATAGCTCTAAATTTTAAGAATGATAGACAAAATTTGATCATTATTAGTTAGTTTTAAGCTCCTTGTCCACATTAAATGTGATTCAAAGGCAGCAAAAAGAAGAATGGACCATTTAGTATAAACTATAAAAAACGTGGAATCTACACACAGGTATTTTCCGCCAACAGGATTCCTAGCACATAGTAACAATAAATTAAAAAGAAAGAGAAAGGAAAGAAATAAGGATGAGGAAAAAAGAAAAAAAAAGAGATAGCAAAAAGGGTAAGGAAATTGACAGAAGCAAAGAGAGCAAGAAAGATAAGTCCCGTAGGCATTTTTACAGCAAAAGCATTACAGAAGAAACTTCTGTTTTTATTGAAAAAACTATTCATTAAACAGAGAAAAACGAATCGAACAGGGAACACTTTCACTGCCTCAAGCTTTGCACAAGTTTAATTCCCTTCACGTACGATCAAACGATGGTAGAGAAAAATTTTACAGGCAAACGAGAGCGCATAAGCCTTCCGTGAAGTATATTTGAAATTTTTAAAATAAACCCATTTTCACTATTAGGTAGAAGCTGCTGGGCAATCGCTTATATTATGTTTTCATTACATCTTAATTTATTGCCACTACATAGAAGTGACATTAAAGTATTCAGGAACGTGCGTCTTCTATATGTTTTAAGCGAGCTACGCTGTTTATTTGCACGTTCGTCAGAACCGAAATCATCCCAAGATATCAGTTCACGTAGCTGTTATCACAAAGACAAACCGCGCAAAAAATTTGGTGAGCTTTTGGTCCTTGGCGTTGGTGCGCACGAGGCTGTGGTCGTAGACACGCCCTGCGTCCTCCTTCGCGACAGCCGCCTCACCGCCAGCTTTCTTGGATACCGACAGTCCCACGGCATCTGGCAGCAGCGACTGTAGTGACGGTAATGTCACTAGTGCAATTATAATCTATCCCGCTATGTAATAATAGATTAGTATTGCTTGCTTGGTCAGTCTATCAGTCACGTTCTTAAGGATTTAGATAAAGAAAATTCATGGGTCCATATTTTGAACTACTCAGCGAGACTGTCAGAGAAGGAAGTCCGGATCAGTGATACTGCAAATAACAATATTCCATGTCAGATCTACCGTAAATAAGAGGGCATCTTAAGAAATTAACATCATTCGTCCCGTCATTGATGGCCGGGTGCGGGTACTAGGAGTATAAATAAGACGCCAACGTTATGCATTCGTTTTTTTATTGTAACCATTTATTTGCGCACTATAGCCTTACACTGCCTTGCCTTTCAAAATTCATTGGAACTGTGCAACACGTTAAACACGTGTCATGAGAGCAAGCTTAGAATATTGAACTTGCATTCAGATAGAATTTCAAGCAAACTACTCCTATTTCTAGAGTGTGGAAGTACTATGAACGACAGCTCAAAATATGCTTTTTTAACCCAACTACTTTTTGTACAGGCACCGTATTCTACGTAGTATACGGTACAGATAGCGTATACTACGACTCAGCACGTTGCATCACCTAATAAAGCAGACGATGTTCTAAATAAATTTGATTCCCCTTGAACTATATACATGTTTTAGAATTTCCAGTCAGTCAAAATGATATATTCGTCTTTTATGCATTGCGCATTACGTTTTGAGGCATATTGATAAACGTTGCTTAAGATGGACAATGAAAACAGTAATGTAGCTCGTAGGAGAATATATGCCAATGTTTCACTAGCCAAGGAACAGAAGTCGAGTGTGACACAGGTACAACACAACTCATGTCTAGGCAAATGAATATTAAAACGCAAATATAATTACTCGTAACAAAGAAAATGAGTAGACTAAGCTACCAAGGAAATGAAGAACAACGAGCAAACAATAAATAATGAATTCAAGATTTACAAGAAAATTTGAAACGTAGTAAAACAACATAGTGATCTTCGTTAGCGCTTCTATTCGTTTTCAGGGCAAAATGAACTCTTAAAATTCCTATTATTATCACGCGACGGTACCGGCTATGAGAGAGTACCTGAGTGTAGAAAGTTCTCGACTGATTAGCTCCAAGAAGTTTCTCGTCCACCGCCCTGGAGACGGTCTCGATGATGGCCTCCTCGTGCAGGAAGCTCACCTAACGACACGACATGAAGCGAATGTGAAGCTCATGGTTGCATTAAAATTATGCGCGTCATTGTTCAGGGTAAACTAATCCATATATTTTTAAGTTGGGTAATCTTGGTTGTGTACAAAACAGGATGGAGTAGATGTTCCATTTTGAAGAAATGTCGTTAATAATACTCAGAAACACACGATTGGTTGGGGAGCAGGAGTGAATATCATGGTTCACAAATGAAGAGTTTAGATAAAATTCAAGTATAGTACCTCTAATACAGCACGACAATTCAAACACAAGTAATTGAATAGTTACGATACATTGTCACTTTTTAAAATTAACAGTGATGTATACAAAGAGATGTCAAAATACACTACAGTACATTGCTCTAGGCACACAATTCCTACTTAAACAAGTATCATGATGCATATTAAACATACAACGCGGAGCCATTCGCATAAGTGGGGGAAGTTTCACCATTACTATTACACAGTTGTTGCTTGCTTGGTTAGTCCGTCTCTCTGTCACGCTCTCAAGGATTTGGATGGGAGAAAATTTTCGGGTCTGTATTCCTAAACAATAGCGAGACTGTCAGATAAGGCAGTCCGTATCAGTGATACTGAAAATAACATTGTTTCATGTTAGAGTTACCGTAAATAAGAGAGAATCTTAACACCTGCTTATTTTAATTTAATGAAGAACTGCCTGAACCAAAGGCAGTTTTCAAATAATTTTTAACATCATTAGTCCCACCATTTTTGACGTGGCGGGTTTATTAGAGATAATTTAACACATTACAAATTAAAATACCTTTACTAATAATGATTCAAAGTTGATATTTTGACAAAATAGCTAACAAAATCTGATATACTGGTTACCACATAAGCATAAGGGTATTGGTTCGATTTCTCAAAATAGAGAAGAAAAATCAGACTAAGAACTTTCCTTTGAGTCCTACGATGTCGACATTTCACGCAGTCTTACTTCTATGTATAAAGCCAAATTTTTGCACATTGAGATTGTCCAGCTCAAGTGGTACCTACTACTTAGCTCCAGTTTTGCGCCCGTTAAACAACACTAGGTGACATTATTATTTTTACTAGCAACGACGAGCTATTTCCTACCTCCATTTAGTGCAAAGAATGGCAAGTGCCCATTCATTTTAAAAAACCACGTTCGTGTATTATATATATTACTGGTATTATATCGAAGAAAGGTAAATTAAAAAATTAATGAAACTAACTACTATAGTAAAGTTCTAGCACTGAATTTTTTTTTTTTTGAATTTCACGAAAAGCGAAACTCTGGTTCTAACCAAGGAACAAAACCAAACGTGGAATTTTATTACACAGTGTAATCAGAGAGTGCAGTACACACACAAACACACACACCTCGTGTTTGGTGGGATGTACGTTGACGTCTACATTTTGGGGCGCTATCTCCAGGCTCAGGTAGATGAAGGGATGAGTCTGCTTAGGCAGGTACGCCGCGTACACGCCCTCGATAGCCTTACGTATGCCTGCGGGAATAAGGAGACGTGAACGTAACAATTACAAAACAGGGACTAAAGGGGTACCTAACATGATGGACTCGTAATGCTGGAGATGAAGGAGTTAAGAAGGTGAGATTTACACGAGACAGTTACATTTACATGAAGTAAAAATAATTTTAGTCTCACTCGTTCTCATGACAACATTGCTGCAGTGAAAACTATCACGGTTGAGCAATGAGCAGCTTAGAATAAGTCGGTCTGAAGCGTGAAGCGTCTCAACAATTCACATTGCATCGAGTACAAGAAAGAAACAATCGCACAAGTATTAAAGGGCAGATTTCCCGCTGTGAATCCTTGGAATAAGCTGGGGCAGAGCTGGTGCACCACATTTTAAGAATGTAAAGTTTAATCTTAACTTCCTCAAGAAAAGCACTCCACTAAAACAGAATCTCTGAAATAGAAGGCAAGCACACAACCACTTCCGCTACGAAGCCCAGTGATGGTGAAAGAAAATAAGGTACGGTGTATCGAATTATCTTTTGCTGGTGAGACACGACTTAAGCACCTACAAGTTTACCATTACTCTCAACTTTAAAATCAACTTGACCAACTCTGTTCAATACTCAACCTTCTCAACATAACTAACATCGTCGCTGCACGCACCCTACCTCAAGCCTTTTGAGGACGACAAAAAATTAGGTTTCGGTACAGAATAGGTAACATCTGCCGTACATATTAACACATTGAAAAAACAATAACACATGTCGATTTTCATGAAGTGGTAGCTGGACAAACAATGTTCAAGTTTCTCCAGCCCCATGCTTGCACAACACAAGCACTACAGCGCGTCGTCTAGGTAGTACGCTTCAGGCATCGCTGGGCGTCAATGGGTTAAGAGAAGTATTAAGTATTGTTCTGAGAAGTGACCTGACCTACGGAATCGACGAGTCGGTGGTTGATGAAGAGCAGCATGACGCTGCGCTTGCAAGAGTAGTTGGCGTTGGTGACGAGGCCTGAACATTTGAACTGCAGTCGATCGTCTCCAAACGATACCTGGGGGAACAAGAGTTGCTGGAAATACTTTCGAAAGTGAAAGATTCGTTTTCAGACTTACCAACAGTAATGATCGTCTTCTCAGATGTTTTTTTCTCAGTTGGGTAAAATATCTCTAGAAATACAATAGCACTAGAGAACTGAGCTAACTATTACGCTACTTGAAAAGGTATTTATCTACATTCACATAAAAATTCGGTAGGCAAGTTGAACATGTACCTTAACAATTCATCACAAAATGACTTGGAATAATCAACCATAAACAACAGCTACAGCAACAGAATTCTTTCAACAATGTGCTGAAAGAAAGGTGTATACGTTTGTCCGCATAAAAATTTGCAGTTTTACCTTGAATATGTCTGCTTTTCAGATTAATACGTATTTCACAGCCATGGGCTACAACGGAAATTTACCAAAGTTAAAAAATTAATTTCCTAACCACCGTCCTGTGAAAATAAAAGAACGGGATTTAAAACAAATATAAAAGCACTCATACTACCAGAAAAAAGTAAAAGAAAAGTATATCCGTTTCCTAAACTATTTCTTCCACATACGTACACTAATATAACATGAATGTAAGGTCAGTACCGACACTACCAATCAAACTTGAACACTTCCCAGGCTAACTTTGTTGTCGAAATATCTATAATCCCCGCTAATAAAATAATTGCCATCGAGTAGCTAAATATATAAGAAAACTGCAACGCTCATCACGTGCCACCATTGAGAACATTACTGCGAGCGGCGCCGACATGCGGCACTGTCGTAGATAGGATACTGAATATCGTATAGTAAATTAATGTAATCTCAAGGAAGCTAAATCTTTTATTTAATAGAACATGGCAGGACAGTATTTTGGTAACATAGTTCGTTCATGAATAGTTGACTTCAAAGGACGTGATAAGGAGCAGCTTCTTTGAAAAAATCCATGCAGTAAGAGTAGACTATGGTTAATCCCGTCATTTTTGTCGGGATGTGTACACTAGTTATCTATGAATATTCGCAGCCGAAGCGCAGTTGATAGTTGATTACCGACGGGGCAGCGAAAAAGGTGCGCTGGGTTGACTGGACTGATTCTCAAACACCTGACCTGTCCAGGTACTCTTCACGGAAATGGTGACAACGACGTTACTGTTCACCGATAGACATATCAAGTAAACATTGTAATTCTACCTACCATAATTATAGAATGCACGAAGAGAACTTTTAACAAAAAATACTGAATCACATTTCTCTGACTATAAATCAAAGAATATTTCTGCACAAATGATTCCTAACTCAAATTCAAATGAATGCACAAAACCAATGAACAATTTTCGAAAAGCTCAAACTAGTTTTGTTCATACCGAAGGTTGTAACAAAATGAAGACAAAAATGATTAAAATAAATACGCATTTCAGAGTCTAACAGCTCAGATTCAACAGAGCTTGCCAACTCTCCCCCTTTCGAAAGAAACGCTACCAATATTCTAGGATAATTTTAGTTTTATTATCTAGTACCAGAAAAAATCTTTATTTGAAGCCACAAAAATCAAAAGTGATTACTTAATTTACCAGAAATTACAATAGAGCAGTAGGTAATATTTACATCACACTATTTACGGGCATTCAAGCCTAATAGTGATGATAGAAAGTGAGCAACAAGCACATGTGATCATGTTCTGTAACCATTCCAAACAATGGTGACCAAGACCACACTTTGGTCACCCACAAATTCCTCATCCACCAGGAAGTCACACGGTCCCGTTTCATAAGGATAATACTAGTTTTTAGTGAGAAGATACACACAGTCTTGTTACATAGGAATATACATAACACCATGGCTTATTTCATGTACAAAGTTAAACGGAGCCTTATTGCACAAATAATTTGGTGTGCATAGGGTCAAACGCTCACAGGCAGGAGTTCATTGGCAATGGCGCTCCCGAACACTATGCGGATGTTCTCTTGAGCGGAGGAGTTGGGAGGTGTTCTCAGGTCGACGGAGCTCTCGCCCTGCTTCTTCAGGCTAAACCCAACAGAGGCGTTGTGGATTGCGTAGCGACTCACAACCTGAAACAAAAACGGAGTTAGCTCTGAAAGACGGGTTTATGTAACATAAACAAAAATCTGACTTTACAATACACACAGTACAATGTATTACTATCGATAGTTTGATGCATTTCATCAAGATAATGACCTTCTCATAGTGACCAAAAAATCATAAGCCAAATAAATTTTAAACTTGCATAGTCAGATTCCACTCGCATCTGATAATCATAGGAGCCTAACTTGGTCATTTTTACTGTGGCCAACGCTCTCATAACGTGTCATTATACAGAATCGGGCAACTCTAACAGCACGAATTTTACATTAATTGCTCTTGTAACTGTCAAAATAAGAATTATTCTGACCCTATTATCCACACACTTTCTTTAAACCTTCTAATTGCTCTTAGACTTCCAAGCAACAATCTGCAGAAAATCATAAAAATCCAAACTGTATGATCTCTATTTCACATACAGAAGCAAACACTGCTCAATTTCAAAGCTATCTACACATGATGCTCTTCTCACAAACTCATTTTTCCTGTGCCCCTCTATCCACAGCAAAAGAGTACCTTATGTAATAAAAAGGATTCGTATCTTCAATTTTTCTGTATTAAATATGATTTAATCTGTTATTCCACCTTCATTTGTCTCAAACCCTTACAAACATTACTTTTGCTCACTTGTAAATTTGTCTCATTGACTACCTTGTGAATTCAGTCCCTGACTCCTAACATTGTACAGTTGCCAAACATCAACATGGGAAATAGATACCATCCAAATTAATTCAACTCATAATAATTCTCCTAACCAGTAACAGTCAAACAGCCATAGGCAACCTAGTCACATAAGTTTTAAGCTGCAAGTTATTGTAATCCCAACATACATTCAATGTAGGTACAGCAGATGTAAATTAACACATATATTTATGACAGTAAAGCTACAAAACACCTCAATTAATTCAAACTTTGAACAATAAATTTCACAGAATTTTTCCCCTTGGGATTTTAGGAAGAAATCCATTGATTGCAAATTAATCTATCTTGACTATTGGCCATTGCCTTTGAAAGGAACCATTCATTTTACACCTGATTTGACATGTGTAAATTAGACCTAGCAAAATGACAACCAAAGAGGATAAGCACATGCTTAACTTGTACCAATAGCTCAAGATAAATAAAAAAGAAAACCAGTCTCAAATGTGCCAAACCTGTGACAGGTAAGGCTAAATATATGATTTTAAGCATTCAAACTATATAGTTATTTTCATGGATCTTTGCAAGCTATGAACAAAACACACAAAAATGTCATCTCCCACCCATAATAAGACTGTACAAGAAACCGCAAATATAAAAACACTGATATAATTCTGATGAATATTCTAAGGCACATACCTCTGCAATTCGAGCATGTTCCTCTGCAGGACTGCGCAAAGCTTTCCTCCTGATGGAGACGTTGTAGAACAGGTCCTCGACTGTAATCTGAGTGCCCTGGTTCCCCGCACACGGTTTTGCTGGAGCTTTGGGTTTGCCATCTAGATACATGCACCTGAACAGCAGGATTGTGGTATGTAAAACTGCCTGAATAATTAAAATAGCAAATTAATTAGACTTTTAACAGCATAATAGTTAAGCTAAAATAATTCAATTATTATTATATTTGTAAATTATTTGGACTGATTTGTTACCAAGAAATTCATCAATCAAAATTGATACGTACATAAAACCAAATTTAAAAACTAAACGGAAGATCTCTGAATGACAAGAAAACCAATTTAAACATCTCTCTGTATCAGCAAGGAAAGTTTTAGATTTAATAACTTGATTTATATAGCTTAATTTAATATTACAAATTATCTACTATCATACTAACAAACTTTGCATTAGAATAACAGATTGCATGCAATTGGCTTTTCTTATGGTTACTAATGGATGTTAACAAACAGATTTTATGCGTCTCTTGGTAAAATTAGGTATCAACCTCTTCATACTGATTTTGTGGAACAATACTTAGAAAGTGTCAGCTATCCTCAGTAATGTTACCAAACAACATGGTAGTCAGTGTAAATATCAACTTTTACTTTGTCACTGTTACTGTTCTGAAAGAAACAATGAACTCCAACATGAAGGGCTAAATATTAGTAATGCTCATGAGCCATTTGTTCCTTTTCAGGATTCTCTGTATAATTCTATAAATTAAAAACCATGTTCCATTTTTAAAGCACAAAATACTAGTAACATGTTTACAACCCATTCAAATAAGAAGGTAAATGTAATAATGTACATATCCTTAAAATTTAAATTAAATATAAAAGCTCCTATGCCTGCCAGTTATTATCAATAAATACATAATAAGCATTCTGTTAATTATACATAGATTGTATTGCACATATACTTTATTTTGTAGTCAAAGAAAACTATTCCTGTGCAATATTTCTTAGAAAACTGCATCGCTCAAACAGTGAACTTCTGGTTTCCACAAAATCCAGGAGTCCTTGTAAAATATTTAAGTAAAATGTTTGAGAACCCAAAAGCTGAACCTGTATTGGTAGGGAAATAAATTTGAATTTCTGAAATTCTGTTACCATTGCAAAGTACTACAAGAACAATAGCAAAAGTTTGCCAGAAGATAGCAGTAAATTACTTGATTGCTCATGATACAAGAGAGCAACCAGAGTTTCAACTCAATTGTTTGCATAATTCACACAATTTTTCAGGAATGTTAAGTAATGATGGTAAAATCCTTATTGTTAACAACTCACTTCCAAGCACATGGATCATCCTTAGTTTTAGTGAGGATAGTGAGATGTGCTACGTGACTGATAGATGCTAGGGCTTCTCCTCTGAAGCCATAAGTGTTGATCTGCTGCAGATCGCTGAACTCCTTCAGCTTGCTGGTTGTAAACCGCTCACACACTATGTCTAAGTCACTCTTGCGAATACCTTTGAAATAATAAACCTGAATGAACAAATGAAGCATTGAAAAGAATGCTTCTTCATTATAAATATATTGATATGCCTGTTGCAACACAGGTTCTGGCAAAGCAATTTGCCCAATTATAAAGCTAGTTACAGAATATAAAATATGCCAAGACCTCTATTGTAGTACCTATCTAAGTCACCATTGAGAAAGTAATAGCCTCAATCAGAAGCATTGTATAGATAAAAAGTCACAAGGTATACAAGTGATTTATCTAGAATATTAAAAATGGACATCTTCAATGCATATTTACCCCCAATGTATCTCACCTGTGCCATTATCTTGAATTTGTAGAAGCTTGAGTCCTCCTTGCTTTACAGTGACAGAAATCTTGGTGCTCTTTGCATCCAAACTGGGGGTTAAAAAAAAGATTTCTCATATCAAATTTTTTTTAGCCATGTAAGAATAGAGCTTAAAGTGTCAACAATATGTCAGCTTTATGATCAATGTAAAGCTAGTTGATAGCATATTTTAATCCAATTTGTTGACTTGAATAAATTTTTACTTGCTTTGCATGAATTCATAGTTATTTATTTGCAACTCATTCCAAGCTTTCAATGAAAAAGTTAATTAAAACAATGAAAGCTTAATACAAGTGAACCATTTCAAAGAAAGAGACTTAAGATTATATATAAATAATGTTTAACAGGGCAAAATGCTTACTTTCAATGATACAACATTGAACATTCATTTATTAAATATTATGTACTAAAACTACAATGGCTTGCTCAATCAAAGCATTGCAGAATCAACTAGGCACAATAGTCAAATCAAGCAGCACAAGTAGTAATATCAGTAGTAAGGATAGCAGTGCTTTAGTAACTTGGACCGTCTTGTACTGAAAAAGAAGGATTTAGTATGGACTTTGGAGAATGGGCAATCTATACGCAAAGTGCATTCCTACACAAGATTTTCTGCACATAGAAACATCAAGCTAAGAAGGAAGAGAAAAGACAAAGAATTATCAGCAAAGAAGGTGTGAAAATATAAAGAAGCAAAGTCAAAAACCCCAAAGAAAAGTCTAGAAGGCCTAGCTAAAATCTGACAAGCATTTCCTGGAGATGTCAGTCCCCATAGCATAGGATAGAGAAACCTAACCAGCCTAACCCTATTGCCTATGGCCTATCCTATTCCCCCAGAGGGGCATGAGAGTATTACACAATTCACTTCTGCACTCAGTCACTAAGCAACCAAGGAGAATAGCAGCTGGACATCAAAAAGTATGTCAAGATGATACATGAGTAGGTAATTGGAGTACATAGCTGGATCCAAATTATACAAATAAGAACAATAGCTAACTTCATACCAGTTTTCAAGCATTTCCTTGAGAGCATTGGCAGGCCGCTGAACCACTTCTCCAGCAGCAATACGATTTACAACAGTCTCATCCAGTCGCTGGATCACTCCAGCTTCTAAACCATCATTACTCATCTCAGCAGAGCAAATTTTTCAATCAAAGTAAACATTTACAACTGAAAATATCCTCTGCACAATAGAGCAAAAAAACAGCCAGGTCATAAATTGTTAACAACTCTTAATTATATATTTTACAAATGAAAAAAGAAAAACTATGCAACGAAAAATAGCTTATTGAAATAGGTCTTTTGGTTAACAAACTCTTACCAACATACTCAGCCACACGAATGCTGACAGCTGTAATCTCAGAGCCCATATATTTTGATGCACAGCAGACATGCTGCTGCAAAATTTCCCTTTGAGTTTGAAATAGGAGCTAATTCTGGGTTTTTTGACAGCAACAATATAGAAGTTTACATGCATGAAATGTTTAGCCAAAAGTAAAGAGTTCTTTGTTCTTTCTCAAATTTTTTCCAATTGTTGTACAAAAAAAGAGAAAGTAAAACACTTGTAAGTCCTTCTATAGTAAGAAAAAGATTCTACAGCTAGTAAAAGTTGGTATTCACAAAACAGAACTAAGAAATTTGCAGTTTTGTAACAATTTTTGAATCTAATCAGGATGAACAATTGTTTAATTATATCTCCAAAGTAAATTTAATATTAGTGTCCTGGGAATCTAGGTATATTCCATAAAAAAATGGTTTGCATTCCCCTGGACAAATGTCTAACTAGCATTTCTTACTGAAACATGAAAATATTCACAAATACTGGTCTGGGTCCAGAGGAAGCACCATCCCCTAACCATCCAACTATTGATAAAATATCCTGTCAAAAATGAAAAATTTAAAACTGAAAGTGGTAAGTGAATTTAAAAAAAAGATCAGTTTAAAGCAAGCACAGAATTCACATCAGCAAGAGAAGAATATTTGTAAATATATTTTTAATGACAAAATAATGCATAAAATGTTTGTCTGCATTGGCAACCCTAAATGTGTTTTTGTTAATTCTTTTGAATTTTAAATGGTTTAAATGTTGACAGTAAACAGAGCTAAAGTTAAAACTGAAAATATAAACAGGTTGAGTGAGAAAAGTTTCAGTAAATTTAGGCTTATGAATTTAGGGTAACCTATAAAACACTTCAGGGCTTGGACTAGATAAAATACAAAAAGAGATTTTTACAGCTGAGATTCTAATACACATGTTAATAGCCACTGGTTGAATAGCTGTGATGTTAAGATAAATTTTTCTGAGGGGAAGTGGATACCAAGATGAGAACATGTGGTTTTAATCCACAGAAAAATGACAAGATTAAGGCACCCAGAAAAAATATCATTATATAAGATTTGATTGAGATGGGTAGAGAATGTAGTAATGACCAAGCATAAGCTTGACTTAAAAGGAAAAGAGATATGCATCTTGCACATAGCAGAACAAGTTCCAGAATTTAGAGATATTCAGTGCCACAGAACAGAGAAATTCTATAAGGACTTCTGTAACTATTTGCTTGCCTGTACTAATCTAATCCAGTTTGTTCATGACATCTACCTCACCAAGCTCAAAGAGTGTGCAAACTTTAAAAGTGCAAGTTGGCAATTAGATATCTCATTCAGTACACCCAGTTTATCAGTGGCAAGGTAAGATGTGCCACACCTGCACATCTACTGATGTACCACTGGTTGCTGCAATCAGCTCCCTTGTACCAATGATCAATGATTTGAAATATTTATCACAAGTAATTTACATCAGATACAGCTTTACAATCAATTGAGAAATGACAAAGAACCGGGATCAGGATATGTACCACATATGTGTTCGAATAAGCAACAAGGCTTTCAGGGTAATCTATATAGAAATTAAGGCTTTCAATTTACAATACATCAATGATTAATAACAAAAAAGCGTAAGGTTACACTCAGGTATGTAAGTTACAAGAACTGAATGAGTTGGGGTTGGGGTTGGAATGAAAATATTAGGGTCAAAACATGGTATGAATTTTGCAATTTAGGTAATAGACTACACACATACACATGTTTGAGCATATAACCACATAGTTTGATGTTCAAGAATGTTTATATACTCCTATAAAACCAGAAGTATTTTAAAGTTACAAGAATGGAATGAGGTAGTAATCAAGCAAAGGACTACATACACACAACATATTTGAACATATATTCTTGTAGGTCTAGGTCTAGAGATACAGATTTATGCATATTCTTTCAATACAGCAAGAGAAGGCAGGCCTCAAGATTAGTTTTAAATGATCTAAATGAGGTATTCTGGTGAATGTTTGGAGGAATGGAATTCCAAAATTCAGTACCTGCAAAGAGAACGCAATGATGGGATTTGGTGTGAAAGTATTAAGGGAGTACTAATTTATTACAATTTCTAGTAACAATCTTGGGGCCAGAATTGAGCAGAAATTTCTTCATGGAGATTTGGGTTACTACTTGTTCTAATGGTTTTGAACATAAAATTTTCCAGCGAAAATTCATAAAGGCCGGGCAATTTCAGAATTCCTACAAACCAATGATGACCTGAGACTGACACAGTATGTTTCAACTAAAAAAATTCAAAATTATTATCCTACTACTCTAGCATAAACTTAAATCATCATTTTGGGAAGATAATGTATAACCTTGTCAATGTGTGTCATAATGCAGCAGTTCCTAGGTAACATTTGTTCATGAGTGTACATTTCTTGGTGGCACTAACTCAGTTTTCTGGTGATAATTCTTTTCTTATAGTATCATGCCTGTAGTTTTGTAAATAAGGCCTGTTTCAATAGTGTCACAGCTGTCATTGAGGAGCTCTATTGATTAGAAGATATGAATGCAGCCAGTGGGTTCCCCCAACCACATTTTTGCTAGTGATGTGCCAACTTTTAATTATTTAGAATGCCCTCAGGAGGCATAAAATAGGCAGTAGGGTTAGGTCAGTTAGGTTTGTTATTTTATACTATGGGGACTGATGACCATAGGGGAGCACTGTTGGGTTACTTCAGTTATAGATGGGCCTTCAAGACTTCTAACTTTTGTACACACTTTTCTTCTTTCAATTTTCACAACTTGTTTGCTATCTCTTCCCTCTTAACTTCCAGTTTCTATGAGCTAGAAATCTAGTGCGCAAACACACCTGTGCATAGAATCCAGGTTTTCTATAGTCCATACAAGGTGGTCCTTTTTGTCTTTGCTTTTTTGTATCTCATTTCATGTGGATGGTAGCTTCAAACTGACTAACAATATGATATATTATTTAAAATATTCATTGGCTTACTATTTATGATACATAAGGCCTATTAAAAAATATATATTTGGTATTCAAAACTTTTCAAAATTAGGCTCCTACCCCAGAAAAATGAAGTTCTGTCTAATGATTTAAACATCAAGGCTGTATGAAAAGTGCAATACTCTGTTGAGTATGCATAGATATGGTAAATAATTATCAGGTATCTTATTTAAGAGATCACAAGAAAGGCAGACATACAAATTAGTCTGTTACATAGATGTAGAAGTTATACGCTTGTGAAGACGATTTCAAATTATTCCAACAGCACCATGATCATGGCATGATGTGTGCACCAAATGACATGCACACATCATTAAATTATACAAATTACTTTACTGACCAAATGAGATTAATTTACATAAATACTAGTATTGATCAGTAATATAAACAAATGTAGAACAAATATGCTAAACTATCTACTAAATACAAAAATAGTTTACTGAAATACTAAACTTTACATGTGCTTTGAAAATTGAAATATAAATCAGGGGATTTTTCCAGTCTAGCCCTGTTTTGATTGATTTTACATTTTTAATTAATGAAAATATTATGATAACATTGTAGCAAACAAGAAATTTGCCCATTTACTAAAAAATTGGGTAAAATGGGCTAACGCAAAGCACCAAGCTCACTCGTGCTTAACTCAAATTAAAAAAAATATGTAGATACAGAATAAAATATTTAAATTTAATGAAATACCTATTACTCAATAACTTAGTAGACAATTTACGGCTTCCAAAAGTCTTGAACACCGGTGTGGGACGTTTTGCATTTGGTCGTAGCACTGCAATGAGGTCCTCTAAATACTACCTAAATGAACATTCGAGTACTGTCTTAATCAAAACTAAAGATAAACGACAATTGACTATTGATTGTGCGTACTTTTATATTTTTTTAGAAGCTCACTATCTATCACGCAAGAAGACTTCCATCTAATGGACTTTACCAATGCCACCCTCACTCACCCTCGCGTTGTCTCTGAATAACTTGATACTTGGGAGTTGGTGCCACTTTTCATGCATCGTCCGTTTTATTCTGTCACAGGAGAGTACTCAAGGATATTACCAGTCCGACTTCTCAAAACAGGCCAGAGCTAGTGAAGCAATAAAAAGAAAAACGGATGATTTTACCTAGTTTTGGCGTGAATAATAATGCCAGTCTAGGAAGCGAAACTATGAACTGGATCAGAAATAGGAAGATATCGAAAGACTGGCATTGAATTGGAAAGTACTTAAAAAAACATAAAATCATTATGCCATGTACAAAAATTCATAGGATGTAAGCACAATTTATTATTTATTCATTCTCATGTATTAAAGCAATCATCTTGAAACATGTTCCTGAAAATCGAAGTAAGATAGTTCAGCACTAGCAAATGTGATTTAACTCAGCTCAAGTAATTTAAATATCATAAGGATTTAAGTAGTGATATCATGCGTACACGGCAATCTTAAACTATTTAATAAACAAAAAGTTTTTGAAATCCAGAATGATTCATCTCCTTGTTTCAAACATTACACTGATGAAATGAACTTATGAAAACTCCCCCACCTCACCCTATGATCAGCTGGAACCATTCTTACAATATTCTGCCCCAGTAACATGCATTTATGAATGTAACCCATTCTTGAGTGCGGCGTCTGACTCCCGAATTGGGGAAAAGCACTTGCCAGCGAGGACGATTGCGTTAAAAAAATACTTTTATTATCAATTCCAACACATTATACCGTTGGGTTTCCAATGATTTACATCTATTGACCCGTGAGAGATGTGAGGCATTAATGTGTGGCTTAAGCTTCCTTTTCCAAGGGAAGTACTTCGAGGTTACTTGAAAATTAGTGCCTGAGCTGGTAGTCGAATTTAAACTTCCCAGCTGCGAGGCTATTACGCTAACCAGTGTTTTATATATATATAAGTGTATGTACACTAACTTGTCTGACAGCACCCATACACAGGCACGTCTCACGCTCGAATTCAGTTGAAAAAAAGCAATGGACGAACAATAATCTTCAAAATCCTTGATTTAAAAGAGTTCCACAAACACTTGAAGCTTCGTGTAGAACTTTAAATTGATCTCGAGTCTCAAGATGTATAGAGGTTGTGTCATCTGAGTGAGAACGAAAAAAATTGACAATGACATAAGTTAGGAAAACTGATTCTTTGAAATTGACACAAATAAAATAGATGCTAGATATAAGCTTCAATCCTGCGGAATGGGACAGTTGGAACATGATTTAATCAATTCCCCCATGAATAATTTATACGTTAAAATATTTTAACGCTGCTGAATAAATGTAACTGTTACAGTATACGACCAATGCTTCCCTGCAATCTCTAGCGTTTAGTAATGCGAGCATGACTAACGCTGCAGTAACGCGTCAGCTTTAACAAGGCTTAAACTCTTAGCGCGATTGAACATTAATTTATCAAGTAATAGCTTTATTTTAACAAACCAAAGGTTAAGGAAGATCCGTATCCTGGATTCGATTTTATTGATAGACATCAGAAGAAATAAAAGTATGCCTTTGGGAATAGACTAGAGGTGTTGAGTGTGAAATATTTTAGAACATGGTATTTTACAGCCATATTTATCGTCTATTTATATCAAGAACGCAGAATATATTTTTTCAGAATAAAAGTCAGCTGAAAGTAAGCATTACATTACTTTTGCACAACCTATGATACAGTGCAAATCGAAACCTTCTAATCATCGTGTTTTCAGAAGAGAGCCTCGAGTAATAGAGTATAATACCATATCTAATATGACCAGCGCGCGTCTCAACACGGTGAAGATTCGCATGGAAAGTTTATTACGCTTAAATTTGCAAACTTTTGAGTTCGGATACCTACGATAGGGAATTTTTTCCACTATACATGTAGAGAATTGTAATGGAAAGGACGAAAGATTTAGACACGTAGCAGTGCAAACGCATATTATTTTCAAGTTCACGAAATTCACTCATCAGTGCTGGTACAAAAACAAGGTAAGTCATATTTTTTATCTCATATATCCGAACAAGTATCAAGCTGAACACACAACGCCTAGTCACTGCAGGAGAACTCTTACAAATTAACAGAATAGGAAAAACCACTGTATATTTATCTCATACCTCAAATCAATCACCTTTTTAACTTTCAAAGGATCACTAGATCACTAAGCTGCTTTTCACATCTTACCGAGTACCAAACTGTAAGGATTATTTTTATTTTCAGTAAATAATTCACGGACTTTATTAATGTCGCATTTTGTCTGAATTAAATGCAGTGTATTTATCTGCATCTACCTAACACCCGCAACGGATTAAACTGGGGACAAACAACAAGTCACCAAGGCTAATAAACTGGGACAATAAAGAGCGACAGCCTGGATCCAAATCCGCTGAGCCAATATCTAAGACGACTGCGAACTTGCGAATACGTCACCGCAATGACAACTTTACTGACAATTGTTTTAAAGGAAGCAAAAGTACCATCCAACTACTTTTCAATGTTTTTTGCAACCTTTTTTCTTCGAACATTTTTTTGATGCTTTTGCTTGGCCAGGGGACTGAAAAGCGAAAGCGGCCACCGAGACCGAGTTGACGCAGCTTCGTCTGACGCACGCCAGCAGCTCCATGTACTGAAACAATATTGGTTTGGAGTGAAAATGTTTCTACAGAAAAGCTTAATTTAACCTCATAAGAATTAAATTATTTCTTCCATGGATACTGCATCTACCTTTTTACAAAAAGTTATCTTCGGTCTTACGTGACATGCATGCGATAAGACTACATTTACGTAGAACTAGAAGCAGCCTTATGAAACCGTCCGACCGATGAACATGTAGTACTACAGGTCCTTATATGGTTGAGGCAACAGAAGACTATTGGACCAACGCAGCACAAGTAATATGTTAGTGGGCAATAGTACGAGACAATCAATTAGGAGTGACTAATTAAATTCAATGCTAACGAAGCAGTATTTTAATTTCTACAGTTGAGATTTTCAGCAATGAAATAAAGTATATCATTTCCACAAGCATCAATTCTTCACGCAGTGTCATCTGTGTCTCACGCTTAAGGGTGTGCTGTCAAGCTCTTATATTTCCAGTCAAATTTTATACCCCTTCTGGTTGGAAACAATTGGTGCATGCAACTTTTGTCGCCAATTCTTTCAGGTATGGACGGTAATATTTCTTCTTTCGACCTCTGAGGTGTTTCCGGCTCGAAACAATTGTTTGCACCGGTATATCGGACTAACTCTCTAAGGCTCTTGACCAAATTCTGCTGACGGTGTTTCTTCCAAAACCGAATGTTGTTGCAACATGTTGGATAGCACCACATTCTAGTTGATCATCTTAGGATCTCCGTAGCTGAGCAAAAGCAGTATTTGTCAAGACTTGTTTTCTCTAATCCGTAGAGTTTAAGCCAGCAGTTTTGAGTGCTAAACAGAACAGAGTTGTAAACGAGCCCAGTCAGATATAAAAGTTGAGGAGCAACGAAAAATTATTTACATCACTAAAGTTTCTTAGTGAAGGACGTAATGATCTCAAATGCTCACATGAATGTCATTTACAATAACAAACAAATTATTCCCTGGGTTTTTTTAGTCAAATGAAGCGGTACAGCCATCGTGGACAGGTTGTATACATTCCCGGGTCTTGTTCTTGCGACCGTTCATTCAATCACAGTCATCAGCCGCATATAGCGCTAGATCGGTTCCGGAAAACAACCGCTCTACAATTACTCCCCTTATAAAGCGGTATCAGCTAGCGTGAGCATTAAACAGCATGGACAATATTCGTGTCATAGTATGCAAATAGAACGTGTAGTAATCAAATAAAACGATAGAGTGGTTGTTTGCAGAACCGATATAATACTCTATGCGGAGATGACTGTACATATTTACCAATTGATCTACCAGATAATCAATCAGATAAATCATCAAATGGTATGTTAAATACTCAACTAAACGATCATTTAATTCACATGTAGGTGATATAAAAAGCACAGCGGTGTAACGCTGTGCTGAGCGGTGTGCGTTACCTTGAGGTCGCGCGGCTCCGGGCAGCTCCTGACGGCGGCGGCGACGGTGGCAGCGAGTGGAGGGTTCCAGCTGAGCTTGGCCTGCGCCTTGCCAGCCAGGGCCTCGCGGTTGATCGTGTCGTTCAGGCCCAGCTGCTCATGCGGTCGTGTTTTATTATTTTGGCAATATTATATGGTAATTGCTTGCCTGTTTACTATTTGTTATAAAAGAAACAAGTGTAACATACAAAAGGCACACTTGTGTTTATGGGTGATATATTAACGCATTTCTAGCGGCAATATTTTTTTAACAGTCATATAACCCACCAGTGGGTCATATTCTAGGGAACTTGTCATAAATTAAGTGTTTTATTATTCATATATTACTATTTTTGCTTTACTCGAGCAGAAATAAGTAGTAGTGGTAGTAGCGGTATAGATTACGGCGTTTCAATGACTCGGATTTTGTCATACCGAAAGAGAAGAGACCATTTAGCATGGGTTGTAGAAAACGGGGAATCTAAGCACAAAGCCAGAGGATCCATTGCACATAGAAACAGCAAGTTATGATTGAAGAGGAAGATAAGATAAAGAAGAAATAGCGAAAAAGGTGCAAAAATTCAAGGAAGTAAAGTGGGTACGAAAGATAGAAGTCCTGTAGGCTTAGCTACAGCTGAGGTAACCTAGTTGTGCCCTCCTAGGGTCGCCAGTCCTCATAGCATGAGATAGACAAATTTAATAAACCTAACCCTATTACCAATTCTATGCCCCCTAGTGGAGGCATAGATACAAAGGAAAAACAAATGGCAGTTGTGGTACTTTACAATTTTAAATGTACGTTAATATGGCCTGACCTTTAGTCCAAATTTTTTCAAATTTTAAACATTATATCTTACATTATCTCTCATGACCCAATTCGAAAGCTGCCTGTCTGTTTGACAACGACAGAGTGCGGCGCGTGGAATGGTAACTCTTTCTTTGAATTTAGAGCTGTAAACAAGACTTTTTCGAATTGTGTAATATTAAACTCCCAAGAAATATGTTAAACTTAAAT
Source organism: Orchestia grillus (assembly GCA_014899125.1). Taxonomy (NCBI): domain Eukaryota; kingdom Metazoa; phylum Arthropoda; class Malacostraca; order Amphipoda; family Talitridae; genus Orchestia; species Orchestia grillus. The sequence continues at coordinate 5,075 of VOMN01105760.1, read as the reverse complement.
TTCTATAAATTCCACCAGTGCATTCCACCAGTTCTGCTCATAAGTATTAGCGAGGTTGGCTTAGCAAACTCGAGAGGTTTCATTCCATTTAAAATACACTGAGAGCAAGGGCAGCAACACACGACCACTGATTGGTGAAATTTATGCATTTAATAACTATCAACTCCACCACTTAACTCAGTGGAGGTGTTGCACAGCAGGATAAGGAATGCCATTGTCTGGCATCAACATGATACATACTAGGATTACTGAACGGTTGGAATGTTTACTTGTTTGCTGGTGTCATGCAAAATAATCAGTAATATAGTACATAAAAGTCTAATTTCAGCTGTATATCTTTCATTCTTTCTGAAGTATTCATACACAGTACCAAAGGGAAAATGAACAAATTAATACACAAAAAGAAATGAAATAATAAAAGTATACATGTCCCGTTCATCCTGCTCAGTGAATTTGGCTTCTCACCTGTTAACCCAACTTTGACTTCTCACTTGTTAACCCAACTTTGACTTCTCACCTGTTAACCCAACTTTGACTTTTCACCTGTTAACCCAACTTTCAACCATGACTCAACAAGTTGTGGGCGGTCTATATGTATATTTTATCCATTAACCCGTCACATTTGTGATGGTCTTTGTATACAGAGTGCTGAAAAAGGGTTAACAGAGTTTAATCGTCCATTGAGTGTTTACTAGACATTTCATAATTTTTCACAATGTTCATGACGAATAACATTAACATAACCATTTGTTGCCTACTTTTACGACACTTCATAAGACATTTATGACATTGCTATTTAATGAGTACTTTATGACCAGTCATAAAATGGTAACAACAATATCTCATGTCACCCTGTGAATGACAAATTACAGAGGCCCACCAGGCCGGCGTTCGTGAGAAGACAGCGCCGCAGCTTGAGGACCAGGTCTGTGTCGTTGCTGACGCGGTCGACGATGCTCTCAGGGTGACCTGAACTGAAGGCCGGACCTGGGCATCGGGGTCACGTTTTAATTCACGTTTCTTCTCAATTCATCCTTGATCAAGAAAACTAATGTGTTGTATAACCGTTACAAATTTGTGAGTTTATGTTGCCTCAGGCGTTTTGAATATGAAAATGCACCTAGAAGATTATCTAGGAATATCATTATCTAGGAATATCAAAATCGCTTGATTACGCTGGAGGAGTTATACTTGAAGACAGTATTTTCCGTGCGATCAAATATTCACACTAAAATCAACTGTAATCACAGTACTTCTCTTGATCAAAAAATATCTTTGTGACCTCGACTGTGAACTGCAGCTACCGTATAATCTGGTGATTTGTATTAATTTTAATCCTGTATTATTGATGTATCAGTTAGAATAAATAAATCGGCAGCTGGTGATGGAAAACCACTCAAAGATGGTAGAATAAAAACGACGTGAGGCTAATATGTTCGTGTTCATATATGAAGTGATTGATTACCAAGATTCTTTATACAGGAAATTCATGCCTGGTACTCTTGGTTAGAAAACCTTATAGAGAAAAAGTCCTCAACAATCAGATATTGTAATCACAATCTTAACAGGAGCATTGGCATATCTAATAATAAAACCTTAGAAGGAAAATATTCTCACACACGTACAATGAAACAGTTATTTTGCGATGAAATTTGCCCGACACACACCAATAGCAGGGATGATCTGAGTCTTGGGTATAGCGAGCTGTGTGGCGCACGTGAAGATGCCCCCTACGGGGCCTCCCGACCCCTGCATGAGGGAGGTCACCGGCTGACACTTGGTGAGTCGCACGGGGCACTCGACGGCGGGCACGTCGGCGCAGTCGCCGGTACCTGCACCGCGCGGGTTGACCACGCAAGTGTGAATTATTTTGGGACGCGAGAACCCTCATCCTGAAGGTGGTGGAAACAAAAGAAAAACTAATACCTCCGTTTCGGAGGTTGTAGTTTTTCTTTTGTTGACCCGCACATAGATTCAAGGTTTTGATTCAATGGAAAATGTTTAATTTTATCATTATTTATTGGTCGTTGCTAGCCACAAGGTCTGGACTAATTTAACTTTTTGGGGCCACGGGTTATGGTCCAGTGAAATGAAAAAGTTAATTTCACACTCAAATTTGCATTCAATGAGTACATACGTCCACGTCCGTAGGTACTGTCGCCCCGATTATCTGTCACAAGGAGAAGAAACTTGACTCTTTAGGGTCTAGAGAAAACAGCGCAACCTATCATGCCAGTGTCGAGAATACAGCGAGACGAAACTCTATGACGAACTTGTCACCCACAGGTGAGTGCAGGCCCAAGGCGTTGTGGTGTGACGTTAAATGTATTCTGAGGTTACCAAAAACTCTCAGAACTTAAGCCTATCGAATATCCTAAAATGTGGTGAGAATTTGAAAGCATACCTCATAAAATTGTCAATTTGATAGTGTAATAATGCAACACTGGGACAATACTTCGCAAAGTTCTTTGATGTAACAAAAAAAACGTTTAAGTCATAATGAACATTTTTTGATATTTGTAATATTTAGACCTAAACACACCCAGAAAATGAGCACCTCATGTTATCAATGTCAGGGTCTACAGAAGGTGTTCAAAATATTCTCGTTGGAACATACCACAAATTATGGTAAAGCTCGCTATGAAAGAATCTAAAAGGACATTCTACAGGTCAATGGTCACTAAAATAGCAAAAAGTACAAAATTAACAGTCTAGCGTGTGTCGTTCGTTATTAGTTTATGAACTCAATAGGAAAACATAACGGCTTCTAATACATCAAATCAAGACGTTCTATTTCTCAACATTAAGGCCTAGGAAGACTGAAAGCAATGAAGCTATCTGAGCAGCGTCGTTGAGTTTGAGACTTCACTGCGAGAGCTGCTAAGAAATTAAAGACAATTTGGTTAGCAATACGAAGTCAAGCGCGGCGTTCGAACCTTTGACAGGGTTAGTCGACTGCATGAGTTGGGCGGCAGCCAGGAGGGGACCGTTCCAGTCATAGAGATGGTATCCCAGAACTACGCCGACAAAAATCCATGTAAGGCGGCACAAAAGCAGCATTTTGGGATCGCCTGAAAAAATGAATGACTATAATTTCAAGCTATTTAAATTTTCGGGGCTCAAGGCAGAAATTTCACATAAAACACGTTGCGTCACTTAGAAAACAAAAATATGGCTTTCGTTCAATTGTGTCAGGTTTCCAGAGCCGTTCATAGTCTGTTACTTTCCACAAGAAACCCATTTTAGTATGCATTCAACAATATAGTACGGAGATATTCCAATTCTAATTGAATGGTTGTATAGAACATATAATTCATTGCTATCGCTCGATAGAAGACTGACCCAGTTTTGAAGGTACACTCTTCTGAAGATTGTTTTTCAGTACGGAGACTGTCACTCACCTCTAACTTTCCTAACAAAGACTCCAATGCGGAGAATTGTTTGTAAGCTTATCAATTTCATTGATCATAGGCATCAAAATACTGAAAAACTTACAGAACACAGTAGAAAAAATTATTTAACAGAATCAATTATTTCAACTGATTTTTGACTGGTCTCCAGGTGACAACACCCAAAAATTGAACTAGTCAGATAAAAGGATTAAAAAATTCGAAAGGAAAAAATTCCACCAAGTGTTCTCAACAACAGTTCAAGGAGTAAAGATGTACACACCTGTTCTTGCAGCAACGCTGTCTCTGAAGCAAATGACGAGCCTCACACGGTGCGGCAGGGACGTGCCACGGCTGACCAGATTAGCATGGAGGCGCGAGACAGATCTGACACGTGAGGCTGACGTGGGACGAGGCACCCGTGACTTGCACGACGGCCCTAGGATTGCAGGCCCCACGTGACGGGCGAGGACTCGAATGGACGCGGCAAAACTCTTCGTTTTCAATTCGATATTTTTTCTTGGTGAATCTTTGTCTTAGTTGGATTCCTTCATGCTCCAATAGTGTGCACAGTGAAGCACCATAGTGTTTGGTGTTAGCATACAATTAGCTAAGTGCTATTTAGGTAGTATTGTAGTCCTTCTTTCCATGATGATTCAACATGGAAGATTATTCAATAAGAAGAGGGGGCCAGGGTTCCATAATCAATGGTTCAATTTGTGCTAATGTTGCTATAATCTATACGAAGCGGTGAATGATAACTAATCTTTTTCATTGAGCTTTAAAAGAGCAATGGAAATTCATCATACGCGAGTCGAAACTTGCAGTTAAAAAAAAACAATGCGATTTCGGTTTTTATTATTCCTGGCATTTCACATGAAAAGATAATCAAATGAATTTGCATCAAGTGCTCCAATTTTAAAATACTATAGCGAATATTGCCTTAGCCGTTTTGTAATTATATACTTGAGTAATTCAGAAGTTGGTTCACTTAACGTAATCCGAACATGCAACACGAACACCATACCTTTTAGGGGCAAACATTAAAAATTACGTAAAAGGTGAACAACGGGATAAATATAGCGCAATGGAAACAAGATATTAACATTCTTAAAAAATTTTAAACATATTTCTCTGTTTTCACTATCCACTATTGTCACCAGGCTATCAACTCGAATTCAGTAGTTCCATGCTTAAAATATCTACTACATAGTATCGAACGGAAACCCAAAAGTAACTGTGTATAATCAATTTTTTCCTTATCATAACTAGAAGGAATTTCTTTACGAACAACTGAGCAACATAAATGATAAATGTTAGCATCAATTACATAACAAAGGAGAAAGACAGCAGACTTACCGGTATAATGCGTTGTACCAAGTTAGGGAAATCGGAGATCGAGAAACTTTATCTACAAAATATAAGGTGAGTTCAACCGAAAAGCATCTAAAGGAGCGTTAAACATGAAGTTTCGGGGCTACACTTTTTCTATCCAGTGATGTCGAGTGCAAGTGTGTCTAGAGAAAAAAGAAGTAGAATTTAACACCTTGAACAAAAGATCTTATAAATCTTTTATCGTTGTGTCTATTAGGATATGATGTGTTAAAAATGCCATAGAGAAACCCATCGTTATCTTGACGTTTATGCACAGCGTACTCTATACAGGCCTGGCCACCGTGCAACTGG